>CAWUFW010022968.1:0-84656 GCA_963921515.1 Calotriton arnoldi
TTGCCAGCCAGACTGATTTCAATTTCCAGCAGGACTTCTACCTCCGGCGGCCCATGCGTGAAGGATCCAGCTGGATCAAGAGACGCCTCACCACTGGTGAGGGAGCACTCAGGCCTGTTAGGTGGATCATCATATGGGCCTGGGCACTCCCCCTCCACTGGCAATGCCTGCCGTATTTCCCCTCTTTTCCTTAGGGATCGAGCAAGAAATGACAGGCCTGATCCACCTAACAATTTTAACAAACACAAGAGCGACCCATATCTCCTTATGAACTGGGTATAGCTAATCAGCCAAAAATACATTTGTTCACAAGGAACTCATTTCAACAAAAAGATTAAATTAAGCAAGGAGTATTAGTTTCTTGCATCTAAATTAGAATTGCAGTTAGAGCGGAAAAATATAACATTCTAACACTATTATTTCATAGGTTATGGTAAGGAATCAATCAAAAGTTAGAAAAACTGAAAAAATGGAATAAAGCCCTCATACAACAGAAATTCTGTTGTGCCCACTTCAGCCGAAAATGGGCGTAATTTTAGTTGCAGAAACAATCATTAGAAAAAGAGTAAGAAATCTACTGTGTATTCACACTATATACAAGATAAAAAATGTGACTGATGTGCCCCAGTGTTGTGACCATAACCAACAGTGAAGTATTTATACAGTGACAGTAAAAAGAAGCAGTTGGTTATTGGAATAATAAAGGAGGTCCCTTAGGAGATATGGTTTTTATCCATTTTTAGAAATTATTTCTAGTGTTCTGGGACTCTCCCTTCCTTTGTTGCCGACGACGTTTCGACCCTCTCGTGTTACGGGGTCTCTTCAGGACGGAGGGTTCTGGGGACTGGAATAGGATATATTGTTAAAGTACGAGAAGGGAATGGTGTGAGCAATGAGTAGGAAAAACCTAAAATGGGCTTACCCTAGGCACTCTGTATTGGCCGAAGGTGTTGTGGAATCAATCGTCCTACAGTTGTGGTAGCCAGGCAGCTAGTAACCTGGTGGGACAGGGGAGCACATTAAGATACACTTCTATCAACCTGTGGGAATAATTCTGCCACACAGCTTAAGTGTCTTACCCTATCATTGTGTAATAGCACTCACGGGACTCTGTCAATAGATCAGCAGGGTACGTTTGTACAAACATGATGGCTGATATCCGGAAGGTACCTGTCAATAAATATCACCATTAAGGTGTACTGGCTGGAGCGTCTTGAAACATACTTTGCGGCGGTGGGTCTGAACGCTGAACGTCAACGCCCTACGCCATTGCACCTGGGTGGTGCCGCACTACACAAGCTGCGAAAATCGGTGGTGGAGGCTCGCCCACCCCACACATACACCATGCTGAAAGCAGCCCTGCCCGCACATTTTGAACCTCTAGCCAACCCTGACTATGAACGCTTCGTACTGCGGCAAGTGAGACAGCTTCCTGAAGAGTCCGTAGACAGTTTCTATGCCTGGCTCAAAGAGCTAGCGGGCATGTACACATTACCAGACACCAACGGCGAGATAAGGGCGCAATTCATTCAAGGGTGTGCGTCCGCCATGCTGAGGGAACACATACTCCAAGTCCCGGGAATGTCGATGACTGACATGTTAACCATGGGAAGGTCTAAAGAACTCTCGAAAGTGCAAGCGGCGCACCTGGAAGCAGCGTTGCAATGCCAGGTGAAGACGGAGCCAATCAACGCCGTAGCCCCTGGTAATTCAACAAAGACGCCGGAGAGTAGCAAAGCACAACCCACTACCATAAGATGCTATGGGTGTGGGGGGCCTTTTCCCCACCAAGGCCCGTGCCCTGCCCAAGGAAAGAGATGTTCCGCGTGCAACAAACTTCACCATTACGCGAAGGTGTTTCGCTCCGCCACATGTAGGAGACAACGGAACAAACAGGTCAACACCATGGACACCTCCCAAAACATGGAAGACGAAGAGGACATGGACGACGGTAGGAAGCTGGGTTTCTGTTGCAGTAACCCCCCGACGTTTTGCCAGACTACTGATGCACTTTGACTTGATGTGCCCTGGGTCCCTGCCAATCAGCTTCCCAGGGCCTCTGTTCTTTCCCAAAACCTGTACCTTGTACTCCCAATTGGCACCTCTCTGGCCACATGTCAGTCCCTTGTAAAAGGTACCATGGGTACCATTGGCACTGTGGCCAGGGATGGCCTCTAAGGGCTGCAGCACTTATTGTGCCACCCTTAGAGGCCCTGTACCTTTACACACACACACTGCCTTTGCAGACTGCGTGTTTTGGTGCAGAACAAAGTGAAGAATCTACATGGCACACATCCCTGTGTGCCATGCCTATGACCCACTGCCCTGGCATAGGTCTGCCACCCCTCGAGCTGGGTGCACTATACCAGTGGTGAGGGTACAGGTGCATGAGCCTGGTACCCCTACAGTGTCTAAGCCAATTCTTAGACATTGTAAGTGCAGTACTGCCATTACGAGTATATGGTACTGGGAGTTTGTCATTACGAACTCCACAGCACCAGAATGGCTTTACTGAAAACTGGGAAGATTGGTATCAAACTTCTTAGCACATTAAACCCACACTAATGCCAGTGTGGGATTTAATGAAAAATGCACTCAGAGGGCATCTTAGAGATGCCCCCTGAAAAACGACCAGCCTCTGGTGGGTTCCCTGACTGGTACACACCAGCCTGCCACCATGAGACATATTTTTGGACCCCTGGGGAGGGAGCCTTCGCTCCCTGAGCCCAGAAACAAAGCCTTTCCTAAGCAGAGGTGTTCACACCTCCTCCAGGCCAGGAAGAGCCATCTCTGGCAGAGGAGCTTCAAAGGCCTTGCAGCCTGTGTAATGCGACCCCCAGCCTCTCCTGCTATCAGGAGCAGGCCCCTTCCTGTCTCCCCTCCTTTTCGGCGGGAAGCCAGGCGGGAAAAATTAGAGCAGCCCAGAAGGTGTGCCCACCTCTGTCAACTCCACCTCTCAGGTGGGGGAGGCGAGGTGAAGCCCACTCTTCAGTGCCTACCATCTTGCAGATGGCAGGCCCTCCCCAATCAGGATTAGGGATTGTGCTCACTCCCCCACATGGGGTGAGCACACTAAGGGTGTAGTCACCCTAAGGTCAGTAGCCCATTGGCTACTGACCTCGAGACCCCTAAAACGCCCCCCAAATACAGTATTTAGGGGGCAGCCCTGAACCAAGAACTCAGACAAGAAACGACTACAAGAAAAGAAGAAGAAGGACCGAACAGCCGTGCCGAAGCTAACAAGAGGAGGACGTCCACTGACGTGAAGGATCCAGCTGGATCAAGAGACGCCTCACCACCGGTGAGGGAGCACTCAGGCCTGTTAGGTGGATCATCATATGGCCCTGGGCAATCCCCCTCCACTGGCAATGCCTGCCGTATTTCCCCTCTTTTCCTTAGGGATTGAACAAGAAATGACAGGCCTGATCCACCTAAAAATTATAACAAAAACAAGAGCGACCCATATGTCTCTGTGAACTGGGTATAGCTAATCAACCAAAAATACATTTGTTCACAAGGAACTCATTTCAACAAAAAGATTAAATTAAGCAAGGAGTATTAGTTTCTTGCATCTAAATTAGAATTGCAGTTAAAGCGGAAAAATATAACATTCTAACACTATTATTTCTTAGGTTATGGTAAGGAATCAATCAAAAGTTAGAAAAACTGAAAAAATGGAATAAAGCCCACATACAACAGAAATTCTGTTGTGCCCACTTCAGCCGAAAATGGGCGTAATTTTAGTTGCAGAAACAATCATTAGAAAAAGAGTAAGAAATCTACTGTGTATTCACACTATATACAAGATAAAAAACGTGACTGATGTGCCCCAGTGTTGTGACCATAACCAACAGTGAAGTATTTATACAGTGTCAGTAAAAAGAAGCAGTTGGTTATTGGAATAATAAAAGAGGTCCCTTAGGAGATATGGTTTTTATCCACTTTTAGAAATTATTTCTAGTGTTCTGGGACTCTCCCTTCCTTTGTTGTCGACGACGTTTCGACCCTCTCGTGTTACGGGGTCTCTTCAGGACGGAGGGTTCTGGGGACTGGAATAGGATATATTGTTAAAGTACGAGAAGGGAATGGTGTGAGCTGTGAGTAGGAAAAACCTAATGTGGGCTTACCCTAGGCACTCTGTATTGGCCGAAGGTGCTGTGGAATCAATCGTCCTACAGTTGTGGTAGCCTGGCAGCTAGTAACCTGGTGGGACAGGAGAGCACATTAAGATACACTTCTATCAACCTGTGGGAATAATTCTGCCACACAGCTTAAGTGTCTTACCCTATCGTACTGTAATAGCACTCACAGGACCCTGTCAATAGATCAGCAGGGTACGTTTGTACAAAAACGATGGCTGATATCCGGAAGGTACCTGTCAATAAATATCACCATTAAGGTGTACTGGCTGGAGCGTCTTGAAACATACTTTGTGGCGGTGGGTCTGAAAGCTGAACGTCAACGCCCTATGCCCTTGCACCTGGGTGGTGCCGCACTACACAAGCTGCGAAAATCGGTGGTGGAGGCTGGCCCACCCCACACATACACCATGCTGAAAGCAGCCCTGCCCACCCATTTTGAACCTCTCGCCAACCATGACTATGAACGCTTCGTACTGCGGCAGACGAGACAGCTTCCTCAAGAGTCCGTGGACAGTTTCTACGCCTGGCTCAAAGAGCTAGCAGGCATGTACACATTACCAGACACCAACGACGAGACAAGGGCGCAATTAATTCAAGGTTGTGCATCCGCCATGCTGAGGGAACACATACTCCAAGTCCCGGGAATGTCGATGACTGACATGTTAACCATGGGAAGGTCTAAAGCACTCTCGAAAGTGCGAGCGGCGCACCTGGAAGCAGCGTTGCCACGCCAGGTGAAGACGGAGCCAATCAATGCCATAGCCCCTGGTAATTCGACAAAGAAGCCAGAGCGTAGCAAAGCACAACCCACTACCATAACATGCTATGGGTGTGGGGGCCTTTTCCCCACCAAGGCCCGTGCCCTGCCCAAGGAGAGAGATATTCCGCGGGCAACACACTTCACCATTTCGCGAAGGTGTGTCGCTCCGCCACATGTAGGAGACAATGGAACAAACAGGTCAACACCATGGACACCTCCCAAAACATGGAAGACGAAGAGGACATGGACGTCGGTAGGAAGCTGGGTTTCTGTTGCAGTAACCCCCCGACTTTTTGCCAGACTACTGATGCACTTTGACTTGATGTGCCCTGGGTCGCTGCCAATCAGCTTCCCAGGGCCTCTGTTCTTTCCCAAAACCTGTACCTTGTACTCCCAATTGGCACCTCTCTGGCCACATGTCAGTCCCTTGTAAAAGGTACCATGGGTACCAAGGGCACTGTGGCCAGGGAAGGCCTCTAAGGGCTGCAGCACTTATTGTGCCAACCTTAGAGTCCCTGTACCTTTACACACACACACTGCCTTTGCAGACTGCGTGATTTGGTGCAGAACAAAGTGAAGAGTCGACATGGCACACATCCCTGTGTGCCATGCCTACGACCCACTGCCCTGGCATAGGTCTGCCACCCCTCGAGCTGGGTGCACTATACCAGTGGTGAGGGTACAGGTGCATGAGCCCGGTACCCCTACAGTGTCTAAGCCAATTCTTAGACATTGTAAGTGCAGTACTGCCATTACGAGTATATGGTACTGGGAGTTTGTCATTACGAACTCCACAGCACCATAATGGCTTTACTGAAAACTGAGAAGCTTGGTATCAAACTTCTTAGCACATTAAACCCACACTAATGCCAGAGTGGGATTTAATGAAAAATGCACTCAGAGGGCATCTTAGAGATGCCCCCTGAAAAACGACCAGCCTCTGGTGGGTTCCCTGACTGGTACACACCAGCCTGCCACCATGAGACATATTTTTGGACCCCTGGGGTGGGAGCCTCCGCTCCCTGAGCCCAGAAACAAAGCCTTTCCTAGGCAGAGGTGTTCACACCTCCCCCAGGCCACGAAGAGCCATCTGTGGCAGAGGAGCTTCAAAGGCCTTGCAGCCTTTGTAATGCGATCTCCAGCCTCTCCTGCTATCAGGAGCAGGCCCCTTCCTGTCTCCCCTCCTTTTCAGCTGGAAGACAGGTGGGAAAAATTAGAGCAGCCCAGAAGGTGTGCCCACCTCTGTCAACTCCACCCCTCAGGTGGGGGAGGCGAGGTGAAGCCCACTCTTCAGTGCCTGCCATCTTGCAGATAGCAGGCCCTCCCCAATCAGGATTAGGGATTGTGCTCACTCCCCCATGTGGGGTGAGCACACCAAGGGTATAGTCACCCTAAGGTCAATAGCCCATTGGCTACTGACCTCGAGACCCCTAAAACGCCCCCCAAATACAGTATTTAGGGGGCAGCCCCGAACCAAGAACTCACACAAGAAATGACTACAAGAAAAGAAGAAGAAGGACCGAACAGCCGTGTCGAAGCTAACAAGAGGAGGACGCCCACTGACTTGGCCCCAGCCCTACCGGCCTGTCCCCACCTTGAACATGCCGACACGAAATCCCGGTGTGTCCTGCAGCCAGCAACCTCAAGAAACCCGGAGGACCTGCCTGCCTTCCATCCCAAAGACTTTGTCTCCTGTGAACACTGGATTTGTTCATCTCCAACCTCTGGCTCCGGCCGGAACAGCAAATCCACACCACTCTGCACCCACCGTCCACAGCCCGAGCTCGAGTGATCAAACACCACGAGGAGGTCTCCCCGGTGAACCCGACCTGAGATCCAGCGATCCCTGACCTGCCTCAAGCCTCCATCCGACGCCTGCATCCTCAATCTGGAAGGTCCCCCCAACCGCGACCAGGAGCTGGTAAGAAGATCTGACCCTAAAAGGCACCCCTGCACCAGACGCCCCACAGCCTTGGGTGGCCCAACCGACGGTGCCTTGCCAATCCCCAGCATACCAACTTACCTCTCCAAGTGGTGGTCGCACCCAGAAGACCTTCGTCCCCGAGCCTGCGGTGTGTTTGCAAACCGGAGATTCCCCATTAAAAGCTACATGGCGCCCTACGCCAAAACCGCACTCTGCACCCGGCCGCCCCAGTGCCGCTGAGGGTGCACCTTTTGTGCTGGCTTGAAGCCCCATTTGCCCTGAGCTTAAGTCCAGGAGCTTTGCTCCCACAACCCTGTGGCCTGCTCGTGAGCAGCCACCAACCGGAGGCCCCCTATCTCCCATTGGATAACATTGGGGCTCAGCACTCTGCACCCGTCCGCCTTAGTGCCGCTGAGGGTGTAACAAGAGTGTATCCTTGAGCCTGGGGGACCCCTGAGTCTACCCCCAGAATACCAACTCCCAAAACCGAATACTTACCTTTGAACCGATAACACTATTTTCCTCCATAGGCTAACATTGACTGTTTTTCTATGAAAAGTTTCTAAGTGTGGAGTTGGAAAATGTATAACTGTCTTTAAAATTGTAACCGAATAACAAAAACGATTTTACTTACCTGTTTACAGGAAATGTCCCAGTGCAGTATCCAGGTATACTACACTGTGTAAGAAAAAGTAATCTGCAAAGTAATTTACATAACCTGCTTTTTAAAAGTCAATGCAAAGTATATGTACAATTTCAAAGTATTTGCATTACCAGTAATTCTACTGTATTCAATCCAAAGTACATTTACAACTGCATTTCCAAACTTCATATTTACTGCAAAGTATTTATCACTTACCTGTGCCAGGCTTGCTTGGTTCCAGGAAATAAAATAACTAAAAGAATATTTTTATACAAAACCAATTGGTCTGAAGTTCAGTCTTTGAGTGTGTGCAATCATCTGCTGACTGAGTGTGTACAACAAATGCTTAACACTACCCTCTGATAAAGCCTTACTGCTGGACCACACTACCACAAATAGAGAGTAAGGTGCTATCTACTTTTACCTCTGCCTACCTTTGGGGTTCCACTGGACTCTGTGCACACTATACCTCACTTTGGTATAGTATATACAGAGACAGCTTCCTACAACGACGATGACGTCGAAGGAGCTGTACACGTCATCCATGCCATGCAACCGGATGGATGTCCAGGGAGGCGGATCCCAAAGTGCAGTGTACTGGTGGCAGGGCACCCAGTTCAGGCGCTGGTGGACACTGGGGCATCCATAAATATCATGGCACACTCAATGCTACAGACCCTCCCCACTCAACCGGCTCTACGACGCACGTTTACCCAGGTGTTTGCATATGGATCCACGACTTCTCTTCCGTTGGCCGGAGTATTCACCACCAATATCGCCCACAACTCCTGTCCTACTCGAACCAAAGTCTACATCACCCAGGAAGGGTCCGGGATGCTGTTAAGCTGCCGAACTGCTGAGCACCTACATCTGATGGTGTTCGCTTTCGCCATTCCTCAAGAGAGCGTGGAGTCCCTGGTGGCCAAATTTAAACCCCTGACACATTGGATGTCTCAAGGACCATATGGTCCATCTTCATGTTGATCGCTCTGTTCAACCGGTGGCCCTCAAGCACTGACGAGTGGCTTTTAATTTGAGGCCTAAAGTGGAGGAAGCTGAAGAAGCTAGAGCAGGCAGACATCATCGAACGAGTCGAGGGGCCGACTCCCTGGGTGTCTCCCATCGTTGTGGCACGGAAGTCTAAACAGCCAGGCAAGGTGAGAATCTGCGTGGATATGAGGTTACCCAATCACGCCATAAAGAGGGAGCGTCATCTGACTCCCACAGTAGACGACATCGTGGCCGAGGTGAGTGACTCTCAGTGGTTCTCCAAAATGGATCTGCGAGCCGGATACCACCAACTACTACTGGATTCAGAGTCAAGGGCTATGACAACGTTTTCAACACATGTGGGGCTCCGAAGATATAAACGTCTCAGCTTTGGAGTATCCAGTGCTGCCGGGGTCTTCGAAGACACTATGCGAGGGGTATTAGCTGGCCTAAAAGGGGTCCTCAATGTAAGTGACGACATTCTCGTACATGCCCCCACTCTGGAAGAACACATGGACCGCCTACGTGATGTTTTTCAATGGTTGCGGGACAGCGGCCTCACTCTCCATCAAGAGAAATGTGCATTCCTTCAGAAGGAGATAGCATTCTTCGGGTACCAGTTCTCCCAACACGGAGTATCACCTGATCCGGCCAAGGTCCACGATATCCAGATGGCGCCTGCTCCCACTACAGTGACCGGTGTGAAGAGCTTCCTAGGTATGATCACATACTGTGGGCATTTCATCCGAAACCTGACAGACCTCACTGCCCCCTTGAGAGAACTGACGAAGGCCAGCACCAACTGGGAGTGGGGCCCCGTTCAAGAGAAAGCTTTTCAAGACACCAAGCAAGCACTATCGGCTGATACCACCTTGGTGTATTTTGACCCGACCGAGGAGTCTGAACTGTCAGTGGCTGCCAGTCCTATTGGCCTTGGGGCAGTGCTGTCGCAGAGACAGAGGAACGGAGAATGGGCGTCTGTGGCCTATGCGAGCCGTGCTCTGACAGATACCGAGCAATGATACTCGCACATCGAGAAGGAGGCAATCGCAGTCCACTGGGGATGTCGGCATTTCCATTTATATCTCTATGGCCAGCCATTCACTGTCCACACGGACCACAAGCCACTGATTCCAGTATTCATGGGAGTCTCCTCGAAACCTCCACAAAGGATTGAAAAGTGGATCTTACAGTTGCAGGAATATCAATTCCAAGTAGTCTTTCGCCCTGGGGCGCAGAACCCTGCCGATTTCCTCTCAAGACATGCCAGACCTGCCACGGCGGAGGAAGAGTCGGCGGCGGACGAGGTGGCGGAGTACATCAAACTGGTGGTGGAGGGGTCCCGTCCGTGGCCCATATCATTGGAGGAGCTTGTGAGAGCTACAACGGAGGATGAGTGTCTGCAGATGGCCATCTCTGCTGTGACATCAGGGAAATGGCACCTGTTGCTTGATAAACTTCCCTGCAGTACCATAGAGGCACGTGCAGCGCTGAACGCATTACACAATGTTCATGTTGACCTAGCTGTGTCTCCATAAGGCAGCCTCATGAGAGGGTCCCGTCTAGTGATTCCCAGGACACTACAGTAACGTATGGTCGATCTGGCACACATAGTCCATCAGGGGATTGTTAAGACTAAATCTCGTCTATGCTGCAAGGTATGGTTTACCAATCTTGATGATATAGTGGAGCAGACAGTTCGTTTTTTTCCCTCTGTGTCAAGCCACCGGCCCTGCTGAACCACCAGCTCCAATCATTACGGAAGAAATACCACCTCACCCTTGGCACAGGGATAGTGCAGACTTTGGGAGTCTCCCAGATGGGAGACACATGTTAGTCATTATTGATGATTTTTCGAAATATCCGGAAGTCGAGATCCTGGAGTCAACTACGGTGAGTAGCACCACACCACGTCTGGAGAAAATAATGACCACACATGGCCTTCTAAAAGAATTGCGCACCGACAATGGCCCTCCCTTCTCCAGCCATGAAGTTTCAGAGTACTTGAAGTCTCTGGGCGTTCAGCATCGCAAGATCACCCCACGCTGGCCTCAAGCCAATGGGGAGGCAGAGCGTTTCATGCGCATGTTAAGTAAAGTTCTTTGGATTGCTGTGGCTCGCGGCCAGAACATGGAATGTGCACTGTATACCTTTCTGAGAGAATACCGCCTTACACCTCATTCAACGACCCAAGTCAGCCCAGGGTCCCTCTGCATCAATAGAGTGGTGGGGGATGTCATTCCCCAAGTAGATAAACCATCGAATCTACAGGAATAAGTAGCAGTGAAGCTGAAACAACGTCAGGTCAAAAATTATCACATGTCCAAAACACGAGGAGCAAAGGAGAAGTCACTTGCCGTTGGTGATGTGGTCATGGTAAAGAATCGGAATCCAAGAGGGAAATTCACACTCCCGTTCAAGCTGGATCCATGGACAGTTCACGCCATAAAAGGAACAATGGTAACGGCCCAGAGGTCAGGAGAGACCATCAAAAGAAACATATCCTGTTTCAAAAGTTACCGCATCCTGTGCGCTCAGACATTGGGACATATTCTGAAAGGGTGGACAGAGAAGCAGGATCTGATAGTGTCCACGTGCATCCTGAGCCCAGGGAGGGAGAGCCTCCTCACCTGAGCTACAGGACTTGGTGTCTGTCGGAGGCACAGAGACCATCACATGTCCGACATTGGAGCCAGTTTGCCAGAGTGTCCCTGATGACTGTCAGCATCCACGAGCGATCCGAGGCAGTGATGATCAAGGCAGTGATGGCCGTCGTGGGAGTGGGAGGTACCACCTCAGACCCAGCCCAGCAGCATCTTCCTGTCTGATGTTCTTTCTCTCTCTCTCTCTCGCTCTCTCTCTCTCTCATCTACCATGAGGAGATGTTTGGTAACCTTAGGGGTGACTGACATGAGGTAAAAGGGGGGTCACAGACATGGCACACACTTTAGGTGCCACGTCACAGCGGCAGTAACACTGCGCGCACAGGCCCTGCAATGGCAGAGGCCTGGGATAGGTTTGAAAGGCTACTTTGGTGGGTGGCGCAATCAGCGCTGCATGCCCACCAGTAGCATTTAATTTACCAGCCCTGGGTATATGAGATACCACTTTACAAGGGACTGACAGGTAAATTAAATAGGCCAAATAGGTGTAGACCAATCTTACCAAATTTATCACAGAGAGCACACGCACTTTACACTGGACAGCAGTGCTAAATTGCCCAGAGTCCTAGAACCACCAACACCATGTCAGAAAAAAGGCTAGGAGAAAGGCAAAAGGTTTAGGGATGACCCTGCAAAAAGGGCCAAGTCCAACAAAATGTAATACAGACATGGATATGCTTTTGAATCTGTGGAGTAAACCATACCTGCTGTATCTCATTTGGAAGTAGCATGTTTCTTCTGGAATGTCCTGTGAATGTGTGACCTACTGGTTCTACTGGGTTGCTAGGTATAATGAGCTAAGAATGTATTGGGGGAAGGGTGTTAAAGAGACAGAACATTCTTTATAAGTTGAGGAGTTATCACACAATTTATGTAATGGCAAACTTTAATTTCCAACTCAGGACTATGTAATAAACTGTTGTTCAGTTTTTAAATTTTAAAAACTGATGCTAGATATCGGGGTTTTTTTGCGATTACTCCGCGATCATCGTGAAAACATCGTGAAAATGCGCCAACAGGTACCTCGTTTTGAAAGAGAGGGACAGGGTTAACAGATGCTAACCATTCACAAATGGAGCTAGAGTAGTCTAAAATGAAAGAGAGGATTTCACTTGCTGCCTTTCTCATGATCATAGAGTGTAAAGTTGAAGAGATTGCCATTTTATAGTGGTGTACCATTCTTGTGCTTAGCTTTTACAAATCTTATCAATCTCAAAACTATCCAGAAAGAGCTATACGCGGCAGGCCCCGCCCACAGTCAGGCGGACGCGCCTGACTTCCGGTTTTCGATCGGGCCGTGGCGGTGATTCCTCTTCAGCGCCGTAGTGCGGGGTGGGCACCTGCCTCGAAATCAACACATAAGCGGGGTGGGCACCCGCCAACAACCACCAAACGCGGGGTGGGCACCTGCTGGGAAACACCAAATGCAGGGTGGGCACCCACTTGTCAAAAGGTCAGAATTATTGTTTTCAGTTTTAGAAACTTGCTGATGCATGTGGACGCTGAGTACCAGAGCAATGTATACTCTTAGAGAGGTATGTATGCAATTATGTATCAAGTGTGACATCTAGACTTATTCAATCACCCAGGTAATACACATGCATTCTTCCAATCACACAGGCACTAATTATGTACTCATGGAACTATGCAGGCACACCCATGCATTCATCCAATCACCCATATAGTAGCAATATAGTTATGTGAATACACAGGCACTAACTATGCAGATATGGAACCACTGAGGTAGTTCCTTTATACTCTGGGAATCATGCAGGCACTACCTATATGCTGATGGAATCACGTAGGCACTATCTATGAACTCATCCAATCATCCATGGAGTATTTTTGTACTCAACCAGAAACACATGTATTTACAAGTTTTAGTGAGGAATATGTACTCTTTTAGAACCATCTGGTGAATTATATATGTAACCTGTCACACACTGTTTGCATGTACTCAGAAGAATTAGCGAGCTATATGCTGTGATACACATTAATGTGCAGATTTTTATATGGAGTGGTTCTCAAAGTTTAAATCTGACACATCTAAGTAGAAAAGTATTGAAACACCAAATTTACCAGTGACACAGTTGTAGCGAGGCACAGAAATAGGTCTTACGTTGTGTTTTTGGATTTACAGTATTGAGACACTGTGGGGTCGATTCCGATTCGGGCCAGAAAAAGCACCGACCGACTCGGAGCCGGAATTAATTCCGACCGACACGTACCTGTGGCGCCCGACACGCCAAGTACGATGCAAGGCGTGCAAAATCCGACCGACACGTACTGAACCCAAGCCGAACGACCGAGCCGCACGGAAAACAGCAATCCGGCCGGAAAAACACGCGAATCGAACCGACCGACACGCACCCGGAACAAATCCAACCGAAACGTACACGCGAACTCCAAACCGCTAAGTACGATGCAAGGCGCGAAAACCACGACTGAGTCGTACGGAGGACAAGCCGTACGACCGACACGCATACAAAACCGAGCCGAAGTAACACAAAACACCGCGACCGACGCGTACGCAGCATAGAAAACTGCACAAACACAGCGTGAACGAAACGGAGAAGACCGTACGAGACAAATGCAGGGTCCGACTCGGTCACAAGAACGTTTCCAACATGCACAGAAAGTACTAAGGGAAAATACACAAAAAAAGGCCAAACAAGCAATTACAAAGCCAATAAATACTGGGGGTGTGGACAGAGAACAAAGACACACCCACAACTCCACCCATATAAAGGACACAAATCCCAACCATGATCCTTTGCAAATGCTATTCTACTGCCAGCACTCAACAGACAGCAACCACACACCCACAGCTCATCCCTCACACAAGCCATACACCATCAGCACACCAACAAATAGCTACCTCACATACACCCAGCAAAACACACACTCACACACCCTCACCTGCACACCAACACACACATCACTCACTATCACCACCCATCACCATGCCCCCCAAGAAGAATCACAAGTTCCTAGATTGTGAATTGGATGTCCTGGTAGATGAGATCCTCAGGGTAGAGCCACAGCTGTTTGGCACACTGGTCCAACAGACACCCATCTCCCAGAAAACCAAGATGTGGGAGAGGATCACCAACAGGGTGAACGCACAATCACCATGTCTGCGCACAAAGACTGACATCCAGAACAGGTGGTATGACGTGCGCAGGAGGGTACGGGAGCTGCTCAAGAAGGACTACCTCCTGAGCCAATACACCGGCAGTGGCCCTCCTGCCAAGCCAGTATACCTCAGGCCCTGGGAGGAGAAGGTGCGGGCCATCCTTCTGCCAGTGAGCGTCTATGGACTAGGAGAACATCCCAGAGCCTGGTGAGTACACAACATATGTACACAATATTCTGCCACAATACACACACACATCACTATCAAGGGGAGAGTCAAACCATGCACTCATAGCAATTACACAGCAACCAGAACAGAATCATCCCAAAATGTGTATGTCAGTCAGATAAACACAACACATGCCATCTCAAAGTTACATTTAACCGTGTCATCACATGTACAAACACAACTACAACTACAGCTAGGCAGTGGCACAAATAGAACTAACAAACACATCCAGACATGTAGCCACCACTACAACACCAACACACAGTGAAGACCACTGAAAGGAATGAATTCTGTGTATGCTGGGCAAGTCAGTGTAGCCAATAGCATCATGGGAGTCGTAGTCACAGATATTGCTCACCCCCACAACTGTCCCATCAACACCACCATGAACCATGCGCACATCACAGGGAGTGGAAAAGGACTCACAAGATGGCTGACACTGGCTACTGCTGTGGGGAGCACAAGGCCCTGCTGGCAACTGTGCAACAACCATCAGCAGGACACCACTGACTGACATCCTGAGAGACAACTTCCACTCCCTGCAATGGAAGCACGTTCCATGGTGGGATATCTGGCTGGGTGGGAAGGAGGACTCGCAGCACTGACCATAGTCACAAGCACCTCCCCTCACACACCCCCTCAACACAAACTCCACAGAACCCACCTGGGAGAATGCAATGCCTCACATCCTAACTCAAGATCCCACAAAGAACCACCACCCTGGGTTATGTTGTGTGAAGCACAGGGACACTCCTGGGACTTTTAGCCAAACAACTGCCAGGACAACACTCCCAGCCATCCTGTCAGCACAGGCAGCCCACCCCACAGGGAAGCAGAGTCAAAAGGAAGGAAGCATGGGCATGCTGGGAAGGGGGTGGAGGCAATAGCATGATGGGAGTAGTAGGCACAGATATTGCTCAGCCTCACAACTGTCCCATCAACACCACCCTGAACCATGCTCACATCACAGGGAGTGGATAAGGACTGACAAGATGGCTGACACTGGTTACTGCTGTGGGGAGCACAAGGCCCTGCTGGGAACTGTGCACCAACAAACAGCATAACACCACTGCCTGACATCCTGAAAGCCAACTTGCACTCTCTGCAATGCAAGCACGTTCCATGGTGGGATATCTGGCTGGGTGGGAAGGAGGACTCGCAGCACTGACCATAGTCACAAGCACCTCCCCTCACACACCCCCTCAACACATACTCCACATAACCCACCTGGGAGAATGCAATGCCTCACATCCTAACTCAAGATCCCACAAAGAACCACCACCCTGGGTTATGTTGTGTGAAGCACAGGGACACTCTTGGGACTTTTAGCCAAACAACTGCCAGGACAACACTCCCAGCCATCCTGTCAGCACAGGCAGCCCACCCCACAGGGAAGCAGAGTCAAAAGGAAGGAAGCATGGGCATGCTGGGAAGGGTGGTGGAGGCAATAGCATGATGGGAGTCATAGGCACAGCTCTACATCCCCCACCACATGGCCCAGCAAGCTCACACTCACGCATGCACATCCCACAGAGAGTGGAAAGGCCCATCAAAGATGTCTGACACTGTTGCTGTGTCGTGGGGAGCACAAGGGCATGCTGGGAACTGCACACCAACCAACAGCAGGACACCACTGTCAGCCATCTTGCCATTGCTCTCACACCCACACACACTGAACTCCCCACAAAAGCAAGTAAGTATGGGAATGCTGGGAAGTGGGGTGGATGCAATAGCATGATGGGAGTCATAGTCACAGACATAGCTCACCCCCACAACTGTCCCATCAACACCACCATGAACCATGCGCACATCACAGGGAGTGGAAAAGGACTCACAAGATGGCTGACACTGGCTACTGCTGTGGGGAGCACAAGGCCCTGCTGGGAACTGTGCACCAACAAACAGCACAACACCACTGCCTGACATCCTGAAAGACAACTTGCACTCTCTGCAATGCAAGCACGTTCCATGGTGGGATATCTGGCTGGGTGGGAAGGAGGACTCGCAGCACTGACCATAGTCACAAGCACCTCCCCTCACACACCCCCTCAACACATACTCCACATAACCCACCTGGGAGAATGCAATGCCTCACATCCTAACTCAAGATCC
Organism: Calotriton arnoldi; assembly: GCA_963921515.1. Lineage (NCBI taxonomy): Eukaryota > Metazoa > Chordata > Amphibia > Caudata > Salamandridae > Calotriton > Calotriton arnoldi. The sequence goes on from CAWUFW010022968.1 coordinate 16,599, forward strand.
CACAAAGAACCACCACCCTGGGTTATGTTGTGTGAAGCACAGGGACACTCTTGGGACTTTTAGCCAAACAACTGCCAGGACAACACTCCCAGCCATCCTGTCAGCACAGGCAGCCCACCCCACAGGGAAGCAGAGTCAAAAGGAAGGAAGCATGGGCATGCTGGGAAGGGGGTGGAGGCAATAGCATGATGGGAGTCGTAGGCACAGCTCTACATCCCCCACCACATGGCCCAGCAAGCTCACACTCACGCATGCACATCCCACAGAGAGTGGAAAGGCCCATCAAAGATGTCTGACACAGTTGCTGTGTCGTGGGGAGCACAAGGGCATGCTGGGAACTGCACACCAACCAACAGCAGGACACCACTGTCAGCCATCTTGCCATTGCTCTCACACCCACACACACTGAACTCCCCACAAAAGCAAGTAAGTATGGGAATGCTGGGAAGTGGGGTGGAGGCAATAGCATGATGGGAGTCATAGTCACAGACATAGCTCACCCCCACAACTGTCCCATCAACACCACCCTGAACCATGCTCACATCACAGGGAGTGGATAAGGACTGACAAGATGGCTGACACTGGCTACTGCTGTGGGGAGCACAAGGCCCTGCTGGGAACTGTGCACCAACAAACAGCACAACACCACTGCCTGACATCCTGAAAGCCAACTTGCACTCTCTGCAATGCAAGCACGTTCCATGGTGGGATATCTGGCTGGGTGGGAAGGAGGACTTGCAGCACTGACCATAGTCACAAGCACCTCCCCTCACACACCCCCTCAACACATACTCCACATAACCCACCTGGGAGAATGCAATGCCTCACATCCTAACTCAAGATCCCACAAAGAACCACCACCCTGGGTTATGTTGTGTGAAGCACAGGGACACTCTTGGGACTTTTAGCCAAACAACTGCCAGGACAACACTCCCAGCCATCCTGTCAGCACAGGCAGCCCACCCCACAGGGAAGCAGAGTCAAAAGGAAGGAAGCATGGGCATGCTGGGAAGGGGGTGGAGGCAATAGCATGATGGGAGTAGTAGGCACAGATATTGCTCAGCCTCACAACTGTCCCATCAACACCACCCTGAACCATGCTCACATCACAGGGAGTGGAAAACAACTGACAAGATGGCTGACACTGGCTACTGCTGTGGGGAGCACAAGGCCCTGCTGGCAACTGTGCAACAACCAACAGCAGGACACCACTGACTGACATCCTGAAAGACAACTTTCACTCCCTGCAATGCAAGCACAGTCCATGGTGGGATAACTGACTGGCTGGGTGGGAAGGAGGGCCGGCTGTCAACCAAATACAACCAATGCAGACCATGTTCACACCCCAACAAATACATAGAAATGCCCAAATAATGCAGGACAATGTGCTACACCAATATCAACCCCTGACTGTGACAACTTAGGACAATGCAATGTACAGGCCCGCACCCAGAGGCACAGTCACAACTGTCAGGTGTGTCAACCATTGATGCCTGCAGAAACATAACATACATTGTGTGTGTCTCCCAAAAACAGGTGATGATGGGGACACAGCAGCAGACGCTGAGGAGTCCCAGTCCCAGGCTCAAGAGGATACGGAGCTCACTGGTGTCGTACAGCCTCTGCCCTCCTCGGACGAAGAAGACCAACCTGGCACATCCGGTGCAAGTCAACATGCAGCACCAGCAGGACCACCAGCTGCAGCACCAGCAGGACCACCAGCTGCACCCCCTGCACCCACCCCTCCAACGACTGCCACCACAAATACCATCCCTGCCGACATGGACAGAACAAGGAGCACCACCAGCACAGGGACCCTGGACCAACGTGGGGCCATGGACACCACCACCAACCCCCAAGGGGGACCAGGGTCATCTGTGCGTGCCACTGCACGCACTGCACATGTCGGCAGGGGTGGTGGGAGGGGTGGGAGACAGAGGTCGCTGCTTGCAGAGGTTGCTGGTGTGCATGATGACCCACAACTGGTACGCATAGCCGATGCGTACCAGTCCAGCACCGGAGATCTCAGCCAGGTAGTGGGGCTCCTCAGAGACATGAAACAGCAGCAGGCTGCCCATCATGCCCGCTTGGACTCACACATGTCCCACGTGGAGTCCAAGTGGGACGCACTGCAAGAGATGACGGCGGTGCACAGGGACATATTACAATGCCTCCGCCAGATGAACAGCAACCAGTCCACACCTCCCTGTGTGCCAACAACATCTGGTGCTGAACAAACTGCAACTGCCACAGGGAGGGAGGATGACTCTGGCGGAGAGTCCCCTGCACCGCAGCAGCCTGTACTTGAGGGGCCCCCCAAAGAAGAGGGGTCATCCGAGGAGGGGCAAGTGAGAGGCCGATGGCCAAGTGCAACCCCAGGAAGCCTGAACCTGTTCTGGATGTTCACCTTTGTGCACAAACTGTTCACCCTGTTGACGGCAACACAACTCCCACACATGACATGGGGAGTACAAGTTGGACCAATGTCTCAGACAACTGTGGCCCCGATACTGGGGATTTTGTCTACCAGGACTTTCAATTCACCTAGGAACTTCTGATTGCAATATATATGTACAGCACTAACCATCCTATGCACTATTCACACAAATGTATCACAATAAACACACTAATACACCATACTTGCCTCTGTTGTGATTCCAACGTGGGTGCTGTCATGGGGATGATGAACTGCAAAATTACACTGTGTATGCGAACTGCAACAGCAAGTACAACACAGGCATGTGAGTAAAGGCAACGTGACACATATGAGGGAGACACACCACCAGGGCTACACAACACATACACACCTAGGCCATCTGACTCATTGCCTACACTGATGTTGCCAGGGAAGACGGTGCAATGCACAGACACCACACCTATTCCCAGTTGTAGTCAAGTAGCCCACAGGTGCAGTAAGCAAATGGCAGTCAAATGTGTGACCACAGACAACGCACATCACAAAGTGAAGCACAGGTTTATTACACAGTTGCAACATGTCGTAACCACTACAGATGCAAGGTAATCCTACCTGGCAGCGGGCACACAGTCAACAACTGTAGAAGGAAGGAAGTCCATGGGTGTGGCGCACATCACCTGTAGGGACACAACAGCTACCACCCTGGAAGTACAATCACGTCGTCGGTGGACACAGTTGACCAAACGAATCTGAAAGTACCCTGTGAAGGACAGAAATGACACACAGTCAAAAGCAATGGAGAACAGGACAGAACAGCAAAACTCATGCACAATACATGTTACAAGATACCCACCCAGAACCAAGTTAGCATGTCAACACTGTTGGGGAGTACAGACCACCTGTAAGCACACATCGCTACACACATCCAGTCAAGTAGCCCATGGACACACTCCAACAGCACCAGAGCACCACCTACACATATCATGCCAACTCACATCATTGACATGACACCTCAGGATACTCACATTCAGCTAAAGAAGTTGGTGATGAGCTGTGTGCGGACATCACCATCATCATCATCATCACTGGCATCGTGGTCCAGGCCAGGATCCTCCACAGGTGGCGGATGTTGGTCATTGTCATCCTGGATGAGAGGCAACTCCTTCCGCACTGCCAGGTTGTGGAGCATGCAGCAGACGATGATAATCTTGCACACCTTCGCTGGGGCATATGGGAGGGACCCTCCTGTCTTGTCCAGGCAGCGGAAGCGGCTCTTCAGGAGACCAAATGTCCGCTCAATCACTCTCCTGGTCCGACCATGTGCCTCATTGTAGCGCATCTGGGCTGGTGTCACAGGGTTCCTGAGGGGTGTCAGCAACCACGGCATGTTGGGGTATCCCGAGTCACCTACGGACAGACAAGTGCACATTAGCTGACTTGGAAAAGTGGGCGGAATACTACAGAGCAGATCACACACAATGGCACAAAGTCAGTACACACCGACAAGCCAGGCACGCTGGTTCTGCATCTGTGCCATCATCCTGGGGATGCGACTACTCCTCATCACAAAGGCATCGTGTGCTGAACCAGGGAAACGGGCACACACGTGTGTGATGGTCATATCTGCAAGACACACCACCAGTGCATTGACCGAGTGGTAGTGCTTGCGGTTACGGTAGGCCTGCTCCTGGGCCTGTGGTGGTACCAAAGCCACATGTGTCCCATCAATGGAGCCAATGACATGCAGCATCCTCCCCAGGGCATAGAAGTCACTCTTCACGTCAGTGAGTCGTTGCAGTCTAGGGAAATAGATGTACCGGTTCAGGAATAGCAACATTGCCTCCAAAACATCGCGGAGCACACGGCTCAACATGGTCTGTGACATCCCACCAGCAGTCGCCACAGTATGTTGGAAGGTACCGGTGGCAAAGAAGTGTAGGGCTGCCATCACCTTCACCTTGGGGGTCAGCGCTGTAGGATACGGCCGGCCAGGCTGCAAATGTGGGGCCAACTGCACTGCCAAATCCTCAATCAGCTGCCTGGTGAAGCGGTACCGTCGGATGCTGTCCCGTTCCACCATCGTTGCCAGGTCTGGGAATGGTCTATGGACAGCAGGAGCCCTGCAGTGCAGAGGAGAAGAAAGCAAGATTGTCAGTCACCCCACATATGCGGCATTGAACACACTCAATATCACAACATACATCATTATGAGGCACAACTACATGAAGTGTGCAGTTCCGTAAGGACATGTATGGTACATACATGGCCAACATCTGTCATCACGGTTCAACAAGTGGCATCAATAAGTCCCAGGTTGGCCCATTGGATATCATGAGGCCGTGTCACAGTTCCCATCTCCTGCTGCCGTGTCACAATCACCCCCCACAGTGACATGTGAGGACAGATGTGCCCCAGGCATCACAGCTCAACGACAGGTACATTCCCAGGGACCCTGTATTGCCACATGGACACTGGCATTACATGGAGTATCATGTATACACCACAGCAAAACAACCATGACCCCCACAGGTAGTGGTCCCACTTGCCACTGCAGGACAGACATGGACGTCTGTGACACACACACGCACAACATCAAAGTCCATGCACACACAACGTGGATGTGGAGACTGTCTCCCATTGTGCACATGAAATCAGAGACATTGTAAACACTACATGCACACAGACTGTGGAGGACCATCACTATTGTGCCACTGGGACACCCTGGCTCAAACATACCGTCCCACATGGGACTCACGGGGTATGTGACATGACATACACATACACCACCGTGAAATGTGACCATGGCACATGCACAGATATGAACAGTTGCACATCACAGTGGTCATGTACACGTAACACCCAGGATCCTGTCCCCATGAACACGTGCACAGCCTGGGGGTGGCTGCCCCCAGGTGACACCCACAGGACAACATGTACACCAACATACACACAATAGGAAATGCAGCCTTACATGCCTTATGATACAGTTTGGACAGGCTGTCGTGTTGTAGGTGTGCCCCTCACTCCCTGGGAGCTATCTGTGGCTGGCATATGTTCATCTGAGACAGGCATGGTGACATATGCCAGTCACTTGTACAGGGATGCGTTGAACAGCAATGGACCGATCGGTGCCCCCGGCCGGCCCATTGCATTCAATGTGTGCGGGTACGCGTTGTACCCCTGTACGCGTTGAACAGCAATGGACCGATCGGTGCCCCCGGCCGGCCCATTGCATTCAATGTGTGCGGGTACGCGTTGTACCCCTGTACGCATTGAACAGCAATGGACCGATCGGTGCCCCCGGCCAGCCCATTGCATTCAATGTGTGCGGGTACGCGTTGTACCCCTGTACGCGTTGAACAGCAATGGACCGATCGGTGCCCCCGGCCGGCCCATTGCCTTCAATGTGTGCGGGTACGCGTTGTACCCCTGTACGCGTTGAACAGCAATGGACCGATCGGTGCCCCCGGCCGGCCCATTGCATTCAATGTGTGCGGGTACGCGTTGTACCCCTGTACGCGTTGAACAGCAATGGACCGATCGGTGCACCCGGCCGGCCCATTGCATTCAATGTGTGCGGGTACGCGTTGTACCCCTGTACGCGTTGAACAGCAATGGACCGATCGGTGCACCCGGCCGGCCCATTGCATTCAATGTGTGCGGGTACGCGTTGTACCCCTGTACGCGTTGAACAGCAATGGACCGATCGGTGCCCCGGCCGGCCCATTGCATTCAATGTGTGCGGGTACGCGTTGTACCCCTGTACGCGTTGAACAGCAATGGACCGATCGGTGCACCCGGCCGGCCCATTGCATTCAATGTGTCGGGTACGCGTTGTACCCCTGTACGCGTTGAACAGCAATGGACCGATCGGTGCCCCGGCCGGCCCATTGCATTCAATGTGTGCGGGCACGCGTTGTACCCCTGTACGCGTTGAACAGCAATGGACCGATCGGTGCCCCCGGCCGGCCCATTGCATTCAATGTGTGCGGGTACGCGTTGTACCCCTGTACGCGTTGAACAGCAATGGACCGATCGGTGCCCCCGGCCGGCCCATTGCATTCAATGTGTGCGGGTACGCGTTGTACCCCTGTACGCGTTGTACCGCAATGGACCGATCGGTGCCCCGGCCGGCCCATTGCATTCAATGTGTGCGGGTACGCGTTGTACCCCTGTACGCGTTGTACCGCAATGGACCGATCGGTGCCCTCGGCCGGCCCATTGCATTCAATGTGTGCGGGTACGCGTTGTACCCCTGTACGCGTTGAACAGCAATGGACCGATCGGTGCGCACCCATTGACAATGGCCTAGCCTGGCAACGGACGCGTTTTCGAAATTCGAACGAGTCGGTTGCTGGAAATTCAGTTGGTCACCCACAACAATGTTGCAAAATCATGTATGTCATGAAGTTGAAGATTTGAAGGATGCTGTGGGCGTGTATTGGTGCTGCTATTCCATGGATTGGCCAGATTCAGAAGATGCAAACGACTTGGACCTATCACTTTGGACACATGGGACAGTATCTGCCTCTCCAGCACATATATATTGCTGGCTGTTCCCCTGAGAGCTCACTTGCCTGCACTACATGCTCCAGGACGACATCTGCCACTGCACTGCTGCTGTCTCTGCCCCCTCTGGACCCTGCAATGGCACGTACTGTGGAGAGAGCCCCAGCCTTCAGCCTTGAGGAGAACCAGGCCCTGCTGGACAGCCTACTTCCACAGTACAGCAAGCTGTATGGGACACCAGGGGAGCAGGTGAGTGTTCTGTGCACTGCCTTTCTGAATGTGCATTTTGTCTGACTAGCAAGGCTGAAAGTCTGCACGCCACTGGCTAGCAGGCTCACTGAGTAGTTGTCACCCCCCATAGTGTGTAGTGACATGCACTGGACAGGTATGGTGCAGTGACAGTGCATTTGAACAAGGTTTTACTTCCCATGCAATGATACCATGTAGTGACTTCTGGCAAACTGTCCATGGGCAGCGTTGCACTGCCTGTGTGCATCATGTGCCCCTGTGATTGAGACATGTATATACAACTGTGTCATGCACGGATATGTTGCATGTGTAGTAATGGCCTTTTCACTTTGTCATCCTGACAGGTTAATGCCCATCGGAAGCAGGAGATCTGGAAGGACATCGTCCGGGCTGTCCGGTCCGTGGGGGTCTACAAGCGCCGGATCCGCAACTGCCAGAAGAGGTGGCAGGACCTTCGGGGCTGGACCCGGAGGATTGCACGGGTCCAGCTGAAGCTGTCGCCTCCTCGCAGGAGGGGCGGAACACGGACCCTGACCCCCCACATGCTCCAGATCCTGGCGGTGGTGTTTCCAGACCTGGATGGGCAGCTGAAGGCCAGACAGCAGCAAGGAGGGGGTGAGTCAAAGACTGCACTGTGAACTCTGTATTACATGCTATGTGCCCTCCTCTGGCCTGGTTAAACTGCCACAGTACAGCAGTCATGTTGTCCAGGAACCATGTCCCTCTATTGTGCACTGCCCACTCCTCATCTGATACCCAGGTGTGGCCCTTACATTCAGGGAATTGTGTCACTTGGGACTGTGTCCTTGCAGTTTGCTTCACTCAAGGTGGGGGACAGCATCTGTTTCCCTAACTCTGTTGTGGGCATCATGGGTGGGTCCATTGTTCACACAACGCCTGTGTTCGGACATGTAATCTGCGTGTTGCTTTGATATGCGGTCCACTTGCTGAGCTGAGCCACCACATGTGCCTGGGGTATCTGGCACACACCCATGCAGCGGGTGGGAACAATGTTTGGGCCCCAGGAGTGTGCAGATTACGTGTGTCACACATACATAGCCAGCTATCCACTGTCCAGGGCTCATCCCTCATTCATGTGGGGCAGGACAGTCATGCCTACTCCAGCCCATCCAATACACCTGTACTCCCACTCCCGTGTATCAGCTGACACATTGTGCGCAGTGATTTGACCCCTCAGGTGTCTGCCTCTGTGACAGTGTGCTGTGGATTTGTTGCCAGGACTGCTGGGGTGTTTCTCGGTAGGGGCTCAGCATGCCACTGGAGATGTGACCATAGGAGACGATACTTGTGTGTCACATAGGTGTTTGATCAGCTGCCCGTGCAGACTGGGGTATGCGAATGTGAAGTTCAGGCAGCTGTTTCCCATTCACAGCAGATTGTGAGGGGCTCAGGTTCAGAGGGTAGTGTCACAGGTCTCCCATATGTCCAATCGGTATGACCTGGACAGATGAGGGTTAAGATGATGTGTTGTGTGGGGGATGTACATGTGCACTTGTGCAGCTCCAGGACTTGCATTCCCCATGACCTACTATTGGGACACAGTGCAGAGTGTTGTTGTCTGGCTGCCAAGTCATACATCACTGAGACAGTGATGTATGACTTAGCAGTCATGCCTCCGCCATGGCATGTGTCTACTTATTGGTGATCCTGCAGGGGAGTGACATGTGCTACATGCACACCATTGTGGCGATGGCTATCAGGACATGGGTGCATCATGGTGTCTGTCGCTGGTATGCATCACATGCATTTCCTATTTGACTCTGGGCATCCCTTTCATCCGGAAACCTGTACTGACTCAGTGGCAAGAGTTGTGATGTGTGCATGTCCACATGCTACACCGTGTCCTCTGCACTGTCCAACTACTGTGTAGGTGGTGCATGTGTCCACACTGGGGTGTTGCTATCCAACAGACACCAGACAGATGGGTGCAAGGCCATGTGGGATGTGAGTGCCATGGTTGGCATCAGACTGACAATTGGCTTCTCCTGTTCAGTTAGGGCACTTTTAGCAATGTTCAACTAATGATGCCAGGGCTTGCTCTGTAATGTGCTGTGCTCACAGTGGTGTGTGCGTTTGGTGCAGGTGACTGATGTCTGTCTGTTTCCCCATTGTTTGCAGATACATCCACGGCCACGGAAGGGGACAGCTCCACGGACCAGGAGGAGCCGGAGAGCCAGACTGGGTCAGCAGCCGAGGAGTGGTCGGAGGGACCCAGTGGCACGGAGGGCGAGGGGAGCCACACCGAGGAGTCCTCAGCAGCATCCACCTCAGCTGAGGACCACAGCGGCTCGGAGGATGACTCCCTTATGGAGGCGGGTGTCAGCAGCCACCACACCCCAGCTAGTGTTGCTGTCCCCGCCACCACCAGCACCACCACCGCCCTCCCATCGGCTCCCATTCCCCAGGTCCGTGGAGGCTCCCATGTTCGGGAGCGTGTCTCCTTTGGGCCAGGCACTGCACCCCCTGCCCCTGTGTCCCCTGCTGCCCTGAGTGAGGAGTCTGTGTACCTCCTTTGCCAGCTCCATGTAGGGCAGACAGCCATGCTGAGTGTCCTCCATGCGCACACCGCTCTGTTGACTCAGCTGGTGTCGTTCATGGAGGGCATCTCATCGGGCATGTCTGACCTACAGAGGGGCAATAGGTCCATGGACTCCTCCCTGACGGCAGCAGTGTCCCTCCTCAGACAGCCCCTCACCCCTCCTGCCTCTGCTCCATCCACACTCCCCAGCACCTTACCCGTCCCAAGCACACACACACCGGCACAGGCACACACCAGCACACACACGTCCAGCACACAGACACACACGCCACAAACAAAACGCACACGCACGCACAGTCAGGGGACTGAAACCAGACTCACAGGGGATGGGGCCCTGGAACACACACACGCATCCACGAGCACTGCGCAGTCCTCAGTTGCCTCTCCCTCCAAAGCACCCTCCCTTGCCTCACCTGCAACCCCAAAGACCCAGCGGCTCTTCCTCAGTGACCTCGGCCTCTTCCCCTCCGATCCAGCTGATACAGCATTCAGGGGGAAGAGGAAGCCCACCCACATGGAGCAGAGTGCCCCTCGCCCCCGGACACCCTCCCCCAGGCGCAGACAGACTGAGGCCCCCACCCGCAAGTCCCCCCGGAGTCGTAAGAGCAAGACCCCGCCGCCGCCCTGCAGCTCAGGCACCAGGTCTCCTTCCTCCATCCCTCAGGCCCCCACTCCACAGGTTCCCCCACCACACCCTGCCCCAGGTTCCCCCACCCACAGATATACCATCCCCAAGAGGATCCGGCATTCTCCCCCTGCCACTTGCTCTCCCGGCACCACACCCCCGCTGCGCTTGTCTGTGCCACTGATGTGGTGAGGGTGTCCTCCCCTCTGTCCAGCCCACCTTGCCTGTTCCCCATTCTCCTCCCCTGGTGGTAGGCACTGCAGTGGAGTCCACTACCACCCTGTCTGACTTGGGCACTGCAGTGGCGGACCTGTACACTCCATCTGCAGGGTCCACTGCAGTCGTGCCGGCACCCACAACATCTGAGTCATGCCCCCCAGTTGTGCCTGGCACACACCATGTCAGACACCTCCACTGCAGTTGTCAGTGGCTCTCCAGCACCCACCACCCCTTCCCTGCCTCCTCCTGGTGAGCCCTGATCCTGTCCCTGCGGTGCCTGGCCTGCCCCCCGGTTGCCCCTCCTAGTGGATTGTCCCTGGTTTCGTGCAGTGCAGGCATGCGTAGGGTGACATCTGCCACTGTCACCCTGTTTGGACTTTGACAATGGACTGGCCATTGGCCTTTGTGTTTTTTCTGGACTTTCACTTTTAAACACACATATGCTGAATAAAGCAACTTTCTGTTCTCTAGTGCTTATGCTTCTGATGTACATGTTGTTGATGATGCTAACCATGCCCTTGCTGCAGTGATGGTGATATTTGGTCTCATGATAATGAAGTGTTACTGTGCAGGAACCCATGTGGTCCAGGGGAATGTGTCCTATCCTGTGGTGTATCCATGTCATCCATAGCAGCATCTGAGGGTGTCATGTGTTCAGTATTTGGCAATGGGATTTCCTAATTACATTAGCAATTTCACATCTGTGGCTTCCACCCCTGCACATCTGTTGTGCCTGCCATTGTTCAATTCGTCTACTTCCCTGACCGTGTGGCCATCTCCACTGGACATGGAGGTTTGGGCATCAATGGGGAAGGACTCATCTGTGTTGTCAGTGCAACATTGCTATACAAGTGTGTTGGATCTGTGCTGATGATTTCGTTGGCACTTCCATGACCAGGCTGATGTGACAGGAGCCTTCATTTGGTGCTAATTGTTGATTGTGTGACCAAGTGCTCAGCTGACATGATGGGGCCCTACTGAGGCAACATATGGCACAGCTTTCCTCACACAGGAGTGGAGTCCCCTCATGGCAGTGTGTACTCCTGTGACATTGCCTGCGCCCAAGGTGTGTGTTGTATGAGCATGTCTGTGTGTTCACTTCCGTTTAGCTGTGCATGCTGTGATCCCTAGTGTTGTACCTGTTTGTGATGCTTGCTGACTTGACCTATGTTCCCCCAAAGTCTTCTCCTGGGTTCTCTGTGATGTGGGTGCATGGCACATTACTGGTCATCAGGGTGTCACCCATAGGTGTGTTTGCTGTCAGGGCTGAGTTTGTGTGCAGACGCAGATGGGTCACAGTCAGGTTTCCCCTTGGCACTTGTTGTTTGCACCTGTCATGTGATTTCCAGTTTGTGTTATCTTTCAGTGATTGTGACACGTTGTGTGTGTGACTGCTGGCACTCCTCAGGGTCCGGGCTGCAATGTTGGTTGTTGTCTATGTGTGTTCTTTGTGGGTGACCTTGGCTTCTTCATTGGTGTGTGACTGTGGCTGGGATCCCATTGGTTGGTGTGGTATTGCCGTCATGTCCATGTACAGCGTAGTGTGCAGTGTGTCAGACATTCAGGAGTCTTGTTGAGTGGCCATGTGTGATGTGTTTCTGCACCTTGGTTCCCACCCACCACCCTGGAATAGTCATGGGTGCATGTGCAATGTCACCAGTGCATGTGTGCTTCACTGCTGCACATTGTTGGAGGTCGAGGTGTGTGGTGTTGAGTGTGTGCAGATGAGAGTTGTTGCCCGGCTAGACCCCTGCCTCCATGTTGGCCTTGGCTTACTGGCCGTGCTGATTGATTTGTGCTTGTGTAGGTGTGATGGTAGTTTGTTGCTCAGGACACATGACTGTGGTTCACAGTGTGAACGACATTTAGCTTTGTCATCACAGTGGGATTGTAATGCAGCCCAGGGTCACCACATTGTGGGGGCCCTGGGGGTAGTGCTGTGGTGTGTCTGTGTCTTGCTGTGTCAGTTGCTGTTCCTACGTGCCTGTGTGACATGTGTGATTTGTGATCCCTCTCATCTGACAATGCCTGCTTGCCCACATAGGGGATTTGGATCCATGAGTTACCTTTGTGTGGCACTGTATGCACATCTGTATGATTGGTATTCAGGCCTCCTCATGTGTTGTGTGGTTGCCTGGGGACACTGGCACCCCCCTCACCTGTTGTGTATGATGTGCAGTGTGGGTCTGCCTGTTTGTGTTTGTGCATCTGCACCACTGCATTGGCATATCTTGGGTGTGCCATTGGCTGTATGTAGTTTGGTGGGTTTCCCCTGCTGTCCCTGGGACTCCTAGGTCATCGGTCAGCACAATGATCATGGTTTGTGTGTCCCATTGCTGCCATGGTATGGTATCTGTTCACCTCACAACTACAGTCTCCACAGGGTATCTGCATTTGTGTGCCCATTGGTGCAAATATGTGGGTCTGCATTCTGATGGTCACTTCTGTCATTGTGTCATTGATGAATGTTGACAGTGTCAGCCCCCATGGGTGTTGTTTGTCTGCACATGGCCAAAGGTATGTCTTATTTGCACTGCAGTATTTGCCTCCCCCAATCTATGTTGCAATGGGACACATGCACTACTTTGCCACTGATGTGTTTTATGTTCTGTGACCAGGAATCATCCATGCAGTTTGGCAGTTGCAGCTTTTTCTTTGTCAACACTTACATTTTGGTCACTGTGATGATGGGGGTTTGGACCCCATTGCCACACTGTTCAAAATGTGCTTCAGATATGGACCCCACACTTACATTTTGGTCACTGTGATGATGGGGGTTTGGACCCCATTGCCACACTGTTCAAAATGTGCTTCAGCTATGGACCCCACACTTACCTTTTGGTCACTGTGATGATGGGGGTTTGGACCCCATTGCCACACTGTTCAAAATGTGCTTCAGCTATGGACCCCACACTTACCTTTTGGTCACTGTGATGATGGGGGTTTGGACCCCATTGCCACACTGTTCAAAATGTGCTTCAGCTATGGACCCCACACTTACCTTTTGGTCACTGTGATGATGGGGGTTTGGACCCCATTGCCACACTGTTCAAAATGTGCTTCAGCTATGGACCCCACACTTACATTTTGGTCACTGTGATGATGGGGGTTTGGACCCCATTGCCACAATGTTCAAAATGTGCTTCAGCTATGGACCCCACACTTACATTTTGGTCACTGTGATGTTGGGGGTTTGGACCCCATTGCCACAATGGTCATGGCCTGCTTGCATTGTGGGGGCCACACACATATATGTGTGGCACATGTGATAGGGGGTCACATTGTATGTTCAAAGTCATGTTCAGTGTTGTAGGCATTTGACACAGTCTACACACGCTTGTCATGGTGTTGGGGGGATGTATTTTTCTTGCATTCCCTAGGTTGTGGTGTGCTGGTTGTGTCATGCATTGTCCATCCTATGAGTGGGGGTGGTGTTGGTGGTAGGCATCCAGCCTCCCATGGGTAGAGGTGGTAGTAGTGACAGGCATCCAGCCCCCCCTGGGTAAGGGTGGTAGTTGTGGTAGGCATCCAGCCCCCCTGGCTAAGGGTGGTAGTAGTGGTGGGCATCTGGCACCCCATGGCTAAGGGTGGTAGTAGTGGTAGGCATCCAGCCCCCCTGGCTTAGGGTGATAGTAGTGGTGGGCATCCAGCCCCCCCTGGGTAAGGGTGGTAGTGGTGGTGGGCATCTGGCACCCCCATGGCTAAGGGTGGTAGTAGTGGTAGGCATCCAGCCCCCCTGGGTAAGGGTGGTAGTGGTGGTGGGCATCTGGCACCCCTGGCTAAGGGTGGTAGTAGTGGTAGGCATCCAGCCCCCCTGGGTAAGGGTGGTAGTGGTGGTAGGCATCTGGCACCCCCTGGCTAAGGGTGGTAGTAGTGGTAGGCATCCAGCCCCCCTGGCTAAGGGTGGTAGTAGTGGTAGGCATCCAGCCCCCCCGGGGTCAAGGTGGGAGTAGTGGTGGGCATCTGGCACCCCCATGGCTAAGGGTGGTAGTTGTGGTAGAGCATCCAGCCCCCTGGCTAAGGGTGGTAGTAGTGGTAGGCATCTGGCACCCCCTGGCTAAGGGTGGTAGTAGTGGTAGGCATCCAGCCCCCTGGCTAAGGGTGGTAGTAGTGGTAGGCATTCAGCCCCCCTGGGTAAAGGTGGTAGTAGTGGTGGGCATCTGGCACCCCCATGGCTAAGGGTGGTAGTTGTGGTAGGCATCCAGCCCCCCTGGCTAAGGGTGGTAGTAGTGGTAGGCATCTGGCACCCCCCTGGCTAAGGGTGGTAGTAGTGGTAGGCATCCAGCCCCCCTGGCTAAGGGTGGTAGTAGTGGTAGGCATCTGGCACCCCCATGGCTAAGGGTGGTAGTAGTGGTAGGCATCCAGACCCCCTGGGTAAGGGTGGTAGTGGTGGTAGGCATCTGGCACCCCTGGCTAAGGGTGGTAGTAGTGGTAGGCATCTGGCACCCCCTGGCTAAGGGTGGTAGTAGTGGTAGGCATCCAGCCCCCTGGCTAAGGGTGGTAGTAGTGGTAGGCATCTGGTACCCCCATGGCTAAGGGTGGTAGTAGTGGTAGGCATCCAGACCCCTGGGTAAGGGTGGTAGTGGTGGTAGGCATCTGGCACCCCCTGGCTAAGGGTGGTAGTAGTGGTAGGCATCCAGCCCCCTGGGTAAGGGTGGTAGTAGTGGTAGGCATCCAGCCCCCTGGGTAAAGGTGGTAGTAGTGGTGGGCATCTGGCACCCCCATGGCTAAGGGTGGTAGTTGTGGTAGGCATCCAGCCCCCTGGCTAAGGGTGGTAGTAGTGGTAGGCATCTGGCACCCCTGGCTAAGGGTGGTAGTAGTGGTAGGCATCCAGCCCCTGGCTAAGGGTGGTAGTAGTGGTAGACATCTGGCACCCCCATGGCTAAGGGTGGTAGTAGTGGTAGGCATCCAGACCCCCTGGGTAAGGGTGGTAGTGGTGGTGGGCATCTGGCACCCCCTGGCTAAGGGTGGTAGTAGTGGTAGGCATCCAGCCCCCTGGCTAAGGGTGGTAGTAGTGGTAGGCATCCAGCCCCCTGGATAAGGGTGGCAGTAGTGGTAGGCATCTGGCACCCCCATGGCTAAGGGTGGTAGTAGTGGTAGGCATCCAGCCCCCTGGCTTAGGGTGGTAGTAGTGGTAGGCATCTGGCACCCCCATGGCTAAGGGTGGTAGTAGTGGTAGGCATCAAGCCCCCTGGGTAAGGGTGGTAGTGGTGGTGGGCATCCAGCCCCCTGGCTAAGGGTGGTAGTAGTGGTAGGCATCCAGCCCCCTGGGTAAGGGTGGTAGTGGTGGTAGGCATCTGGCACCCCCTGGCTAAGGGTGGTAGTAGTGGTAGGCATCCAGCCCCCTGGCTAAGGGTGGTAGTAGTGGTAGGCATCCAGCCCCCTGGGTAAAGGTGGTAGTAGTGGTGGGCATCTGGCACCCCCATGGCTAAGGGTGGTAGTTGTGGTAGGCATCCAGCCCCCTGGCTAAGGGTGGTAGTAGTGGTAGGCATCTGGCACCCCCCTGGCTAAGGGTGGTAGTAGTGGTAGGCATCCAGCCCCCCTGGCTAAGGGTGGTAGTAGTGGTAGGCATCCAGCCCCCCCTGGGTAAAGGTGGTAGTAGTGGTGGGCATCTGGCACCCCCATGGCTAAGGGTGGTAGTTGTGGTAGGTATCTGGCACCCCTGGGTAAAGGTGGTAGTAGTGGTGGGCATCTGGCACCCCCTGGCTAAGGGTGGTAGTAGTGGTAGGCATCCAGCCCCCTGGCTAAGGGTGGTAGTAGTGGTGGGCATCTGGCACCCCCTGGCTAAGGGTGGTAGTAGTGGTAGGCATCCAGCCCCTGGCTAAGGGTGGTAGTAGTGGTAGGCATCTGGCACCCCCATGGCTAAGGGTGGTAGTAGTGGTAGGCATCCAGACCCCTGGGTAAGGGTGGTAGTGGTGGTGGGCATCTGGCACCCCCTGGCTAAGGGTGGTAGTAGTGGTAGGCATCCAGCCCCCTGGCTAAGGGTGGTAGTAGTGGTAGGCATCCAGCCCCCTTGGTAAGGGTGGTAGTGGTGGTGGGCATCTGGCACCCCTGGCTAAGGGTGGTAGTAGTGGTAGGCATCCAGCCCCCTGCCTAAGGGTGGTAGTAGTGGTAGGCATCCAGCCCCCCTTGGTAAGGGTGGTAGTGGTGGTGGGCATCTGGCACCCCCTGGCTAAGGGTGGTAGTAGTGGTTGGCATCCGGCCCCCCCTGGGTAGGGGTGGTGGTGGTGGTGCGCATTCAGGCCCCTGTGTGCATATGTGGCATTGGTGATGGGCATCCCGACCCTATGGTGCTGCTGTTGCTGGTGTAAGTAAATTCTGCATCCCTCTGTGTGTGTGTGATGTGTCGTGTACGTGTTGTATGTGTTTTGTGATTGGTGTCTGACTTACCTTCTGCGCCGTACGCGTCCGTGCCTGTTCCGGTAGTAAATGTAGAATATTGGTATGATCGAGACAAAGGGATTCATGGTTGGTTTGTGTCGTTCGTCTTTCTCGTCGCTTCGCGTCGTCCTCGTCGCTGGCGTGTTCGCCTTGTAGCCGTGGATCGTGTTGTGGCGCGAATCAGAGCTTATGTGCGCCTCTCCCGGATGCTTTGACGTGCCGTGCATAGCGACGGGTTCGGCGCGTACGGAAAGCGCATCGTACTTGTTCGGCCGGACGGGGCTGCATTTTCCCTTCCGTGCGACTCGATTCTGCGTTTCCGGATTCGCCTCGGTCGGAGAACAGGACCTGGATTGGGTGAGTACGACTCGGCCGGATTCTGTGCTGTTGTGCGCATCGTACTTACTCGTTCGGTATGATGTACGTATCGGTCGGGAAACAGGCATTCGCATGGCTTTTTTCCCGACCGAATGGTATTGGGTGCGCCTCCGACCGAGATCGGAATCGGCCCCTGTATGTACTTTTACACTTGGTTGATGTTTATTTCAAAATTGAGTACATAAGGGATAAAGTGGTCTTTTAGCGTGTATAAGTGAGAACTGAGATATGGTGCAGCTGTGTTGTAGGAGAGGGTGCTATAATATTAAAAGGTAAGTAATAAATTACATTTTGTGTTTTCGTTTAGGATTGGTACATTGAAGTAAGTGCTTGACGCTATGTAGGTAGGTTGATTTCTAGATTTAAAACTGCAACATAACATAAAAACAGTTTTTGTATTATGTGTAAGCCAGTAGTAAAGTAGCTGGTACATTGGCTAGAAAATAAATTCAAATAAAGTTTTTTTTTTAACAGAACAATATTTGCATAGTTACAGACAGATTGCCTACAAAAGCTCTTAGGGGAAAGGAACAGAAGCAACTACAGTATCTATGCAGAACTGAGGCTCAAAAGGGGCATAATGAAGAAAAAGTGGTGAACGAAAAAAAGAGCTATTGGTAAGAGGACAAAATCATTTCTTAAAAATATATGTGGACATTTCCAAAGATTATGAAATAAAGAAAATAAAATTCAAACTATGAGAAAGAATAACAATGGACAAAATCTATATAACAAGAACAGGAAAGAATGTAACAAAGATGTATACACCTTAACCATGAGACAGAAGCAGTTTAAGGAAATCAGAGCTAAGGTGTTTCATAGTAGAGTAGTTCTAAATCTGCTGAGAAATATGAAGAAGTATTGAAGAAGGAGATATGCAGTGAAACAAAAAGAATGAGTTGAGAGAGTAGTACATAAGGCTTTTGCTTTGAAGGTGAAGGTTTTCATTTTCATTATAAATAGAATGAAGACTCTTGAAAAAAAAGGTGTTGTGCTTGAGGAGACAAAACCAGAATAAAAGATGAGCGAATAGAAGTCATTTGTGTACAGTTTTTAGTAGAGAATGCATACATACTTCTAGTACAGAATTTTTCTTTATTGAAGAAAGCTATCTCCAGGATAATAGATTAGTTCATGCTATTGATTACAGAGGACAATGTTATGAAATGAAGAATGGAACTCCTATAGTGAAAGAGGTGATGGTACCTACAAATGTATAACAAGTTATTGGAGAACAGGTACAAGGAAGGCGGAGTCAGGCTCCTCTATAGAAATGGAATTGTAGTAGTGTTTGTAGTATTCAACAGCACTTCATTGATATATTAAGGACATTTCTACATATCTTTCCAAGGCGAAGTTTAAAACAGAAAATAAATACTTTACAAGGATTGGATCCTTGCAAGATTAGAAAGCATAAAAATTTGCAGGGACACTCACTAGCTTGTTTATCAAACAAAGTGTGCCAAAGCACCTTTCATTATTTCAGGATGTTAGTTGTACACCAATCAACAATGCAACCTGTAGTTAGGAGGCTGTACTATGTGAAAACTCCTGCTTTATGTTTAGGAGAAATGAATGGAGCACTTCTGTATGGTACTGTGACAAATGTAGAAAAGGTTTGTGATGATTTGCAGTTTCGTTTCTTTGGTCCTCAGCAGGATTCTAGGGAAAATGAAGAGTTGTTAAGAGGAGGAGTTGTAGAACAGGACACAGATATTACAGTTGATAGTTTTGAAGAAGAAATTACAAAATTGAACTTAGTGTGGTCTAAAAAACCAGAGTATGTTTGTATATGTTGTTGACGTACTCAGAAGATTTAAACACAGACTGTTGACTTGTATTTAAAAAGTGAAAAAGTAAATACTCATAAATGCCAAAAGTTAGCTGTGTATTTATTTGTAGAGGAACGCTTTGACTTGTACATACGGCAAGTTATATGTAAGTAGTGTTACAATAAATTAGAACATTATAAAATGAACAACACATAAATATTAGATACCCAGTTTGTAAGATAATAAAATACTTGCTAATGTAGAAAAACTACGAAGGGCCCAAAATAAAATAAAAACCATCCACATTTATCATTCTTTGGAGCATTGCAAAGGGCTCTTATGGACTGCTCTCCAGCACTCACTACAACTCCACAATTTATGCAGTGTGATGCCATCCGGGAAAACTGTGGAGCCAAATCTGGAATTTGAGATTGGACCTCTGAAGGGATTCTCCGCCCCAGTGTTGTTGTGGCTGGTATTGAAGTTCAGGGTCCTTCAGCCTTGCGGTGCCTCATTGCTGCTTTTACACTATTGCTTTGGTACGTTTTTAGATGGTAGAGCATGGACGTAGTCCCAGGAAAATATTTTTATTTGTACCCCTTGACAATGTCTTGTGACATATTGTGCATTGCACAAATCTGCTCACTATCAACTCCTCTTAAAGAATGTGCAATATAGATAAATCGGTATGTTCGTTTTATTTATTTTTTGTTGAAAAGTGTATTATCCAATGATATTCATTTATTTCTCAGTGACATGATTTTACTGTTTTGTTTTTGAATTTTTTATTTGTTTGTGGTTTTGTACGTGGCCATTCTTGAAAACTCTGGAGCCATATCTGTTGCATCAGTTTGCACCTCTCAAAGGACTTTCTGGATGGGAATTGTTGCTGGTGCCACTGATGTAGATGGTCCTCCAGCTTCCATCTACTTGATTGCCTGTTAGAGATGTTTTCTATGTTAGGTTTTAAGATGATAGATCATGGTCGTCATCCCACATGAATATTTTTTGTCGTCCCTCTAGAGTGAGTCTTTTCACAGAGTGTGCATTGCACTAGTTTTGGAGCAGTTTTTGATTCCTGTTAAGTTTGGGTAAGAATGAGTAGTTTGATGGGTGTTTTGTAGTTATATTGTGTAAAATATGTTTAAATATCTGTTTTACATTTTGTCATTTGTATTTGTGACTACTGATGTCATTGCGACCTCTGGTGTTGCTGTTAAGAAGGAAAATGCATTTTTTATGTAGTTATTTCGACAAATGAATACGAAGGGGAACGTTAAATTAGTATCTTACTAAATAGCTACACTGAAACTTTATGTAAAATATGTCTATATATGTGTTTTAAACTTTGTCAAAAACACCCGGTATTCGCAGTGTGTCCTTGGTAATTACACTCACAGAATCACACAGGCACTACCTGTGCAATCATCAAGGATGTCCTTTCTCCACCACTCTGCAAATGCACCTCCTGGCACAGTACTAGTTGGGGGATGAAGTCCCCTTGGCTATTGAGGGTCGTTGGGGGCCAACTACCCCCCATGTTACATCCAGCAAGTCACACACAGTGAGTTTGCTAAGAGGTCTTCGGAGGCCACGTCCCCGTTCTGCACCACTCTCCTGGCACACTACTGGTTGGGGAATGAAGTTCTCTTGGATGCAAGGGACCTTGGGGACCAAGAAGCCCTCCTGCTAATTTCTATAAGTCCTACACAGCTGGATTCCTGAGAGCTGGTCAGAGGCCCTCCCCCTTCCCCACCACTCTGCAAGCACCATTGCTACTTAAAAAACATAGAAATTCACTGAAAAAACCAAAGGTTACAGGGACATTATAGTTAGAAATTAGCATTTTAAAACCCTTTGCAATTCACTGAAAAATCTAAAGGTTACAGGGACGTTATAGTTATGCTAACATTTCACTCGTACAAAACCAGAGAATTTCAGCAGTTATAGTTAGCTGAGCTAACTATAATTCATGCCCCCCGCAATGCGCTGCTTATGACTCACATATTACATCACTCATGACATTGTCAGTGACATCACTCATGACATCACTGATGACATCTCAAATGACATCACTGATAACTTCATCCAGTGACTGTGAGCGTTTTAAAAAAGTTTATGAGTGTTAAATATATATACCAAGGTGTATTGGTAAATCAGTGGGTGTATGAGTGCCTGATTAGATGATTCAGTGGGTGCGTGAGTAACTGTATATGTGAGTAATTAAGTTTCTCAGTGGATGTATTGGTGAGTGACTTGTGTGAATGTCCAGATCTGTATGTCAGTTGGTGTCTAAGTGGTTGTATCGGTGTATGAGTGGGATCATGAATTTCTGTATGGGTGAGTGATTAGTTGTCTGAGTACATCTATGGGTGCCTCAATGTCTGTGTGGGTGGGTGATGGTGTATGTATGGATGAGTGAGTGGGTGACTTGATGGCTCTATGGGTTAGTGAGTGTGTGCTTAAGGGGCTGTATGGGTGAGTGAGTATGTATGGATGTGTTGGGAATTGAATGGATGTGTCAGTGGTATATGGGTGAGAAACTGCATATGTGAAAGGCAGTATAGGTGAGTGTTGGAGTATATGAATGACTGTATGTGTGACTGAGTGATTGCAAGAGTGGCCATATGGGTGAGTGTGTCCTTGTGTCAATGACTGTATAGATGAGTGAGTCTGTGTTAGTATCTGTATGATAAATGTATGGGTGTGTGTATAACTGTATAGGTGAGTAAATGGCTGTGTGAGTGAGTCTATAGATGAGTGAGTAGGTATGTGAGTAGCTCTATGAGTGACTGACTGTGTATGAGTGGCTGTATGGATGTATGAGTCGATATATCAGTGGCTGTATTAGAGAGTGAGTTGGTGTATGAGTGGCAGTATGGGTAACTGAGTGGATGTGTGTGTACAGCCATGAATCAGTGAGTGGGTGTGTAAGTACTGGTATAGGTGTGTCAATGGTTTTGAGAATGCTAGTGCAGAAGTTGGAGTGGGTGTATGAAAGGTTATATTGGGGTGTGAGTGGGTGAGTCAGAGATTCTGTGGATGATATCATCAGTGATGTCATCAGTGATATCATTTGAGATGTCATCAGTGAGGTCATCAGTGATGTCACTGACCATGTCATTAGTGATGTAGTATGTGAGGTCATAAGCAGTGCATTTTGGGGGCGTGAGTTATAGTTAGTTCAGCTAACTATAACTGCTGAATTTCTCTGGTTTTGTACAAGTGAAATGTCAGCCTAACTATAATGTCCCTGTAACCTTTGTTTTTTTCAGTGAATATATATATATATATGTATGTGTGTGTTATATATATATATATATATATATATATATATGTATGTGTGTGTATGTATATGTCTATATATATTCAATGAAAAAACCTAAGGTTAAGTTAGGAAAACTTAATTATTGATATAGAAAACCTAGTTAAACGACACAAACATTAGAAATTCTAAAATTATATTTATAATTTAAAGCTATAATTTGTCCCCACCAAACACTATAACTCAAGCACCTCCGTACACTGTTGTCAACTAGCTACACCACATTAACTATAACTTGTGCCTTCCTCATGCACTTCTTATACCCTTCCATATTACAACACTATTCGCTTGTAAATTCATAGCATTCATATTAAGACTCATGACATCTCAAACTACATAATTTATGAGAGCACTGTGCATGGTAAAAGGGCAAATTATAGTTACTGTAGTGATAATAGTGAGTTGACAACACAGTGTACTTTAGGTTATAATTATAACTTTAGAATTCCTAATCTTTGTGTAGATTAAGTTGGTTTTCTAAACAAATAATTCATTACATTTTCCTAACTATAAGTTATCTTTAACCTTTATTTTTTTCATTTAATTTCTTTGCATTTGCATGCTTTAAAAAAAAAAGTGTTTAAAATCATATAATGTTGTTTAATATGGTATTAATTCTTTTAAATGTTCTTTTGGTAGCACTATACTTTTGCAGAAATTCAAATTTCATTATGAGGAGTGTCATGGTGTACAGTGGAGCAGCGTACAGTGGGGTGATGTACAGTGGAGTAGAGTAGTGTGGAGTGCAGTGTTGTAGACTGGAGGAGCATGCAGTGGAATAGAGTGGAGTTGAGTGTCATACAGTGGCGTGGCGTCGAGTGGAATGTCATACAGTAGAATGGAGGAGACTGTCGTAGTGTGGAGTGTCGTACAGTGGAGTGTCATACAGTGGAATGTCATAGAGTGTTGTGGGGTTGAGTAGAGTGGAGTGGCCTTGAGTGGAGTAGAGTGTTGTAGAGTGGAGTGTGTAGAGTAAAGTAGAGTAAAGTAGGGTGTGGTAGAGTAGAGTGTTAGTTAGTGGAGTCGCATAGCGTGGTGTAGAGTGGAGTAGTGGAGTATAGTGGAATAGAGTGTCAAAGAGTGGAGTGGAGTAAAGTGGTGTGGCGTAGAGGAAGTTATGTTGAATGGAGTAGAGTGTTGTAGAGTGGAGTAGAGTGTCATAGAGTAGAGTAGAGTGTTGTGGAGTAGAGTGGCATAGAGTGTCGTAGAGTGAAGGGGCGTAGAGGTTTGTAGAGTGGAGTACAGTGTCATAGAGTGTAGTAGAGTGCCATATCATAGAGTGTTGTGTCCTAGAGTGTCATGGTGTGGTGTTATGGCATAGACTGTTGTGGAGTAGAGTGACATTCAGTAGAGTGGAGTAGCGTAGAGTGGAGTGGCGTGTTGTAGAGTAGAGTGCAGTGGCATGTCATAAAGTGGCATGTTGTAGAGTGGAGTGGCATGTCGTAGAATGGAGCAGAGTGGCTTAGAGTGGAGAGGCATAGAGAAGAGTGGCATAGAGTAGAGTGGCATTTTGCAGAGTAGAGCGTAGTTGCGTGTCAAAGCGTGGCATGTCGTAGAATGTCTTAGAGTCAAGGGGCATAGAGTGGAGTGGCGTAGATAAGAGTGGCATGTCGTAGAGTGGAGTGGCATGTCATAGAGAGAAGTGGAGTGTTGTAGAGTGGAGTGGTGAAATAAGGTTGTCAAAGCCCGTTTATATGTAAAACAAGAGGGAGGCTTTAATTCTTAACCCCATCCATCGTCGAGCTGGGCCAACTGACCGGCCCAGAACTCCACGAAGCCCTGGTTCCACGTTCTATGTTCTAACGTGGAACCAGACCATATCACACTTCTTCCTTCTTACATGTGAAATACATCTTTACCACAAGAACAAGTAAGTAACACAAAACATAACCCTACTTTTCCTTAAATGAATAAATTAGGTGAAAAAACAGTATGTCAGTAAATCACAGAAAATGTAAATGAAAGTCATTCACAGTAGAAGCACAATTAACTTCTCACAAAATCTTTGAGATAACTTGGGCTTTTGCAAACCCTAGCACTCTTACGAGTAGGCTCGCATTCTAAACGAGAAGAGACACCATCAGAAGACTCTGATTCACAAGTGTTGTCATTGATTGGTCTAACATGAACAACACGACTGTGATTCCAGATACGACCATCATTGGTTTTGATAGCGTTCTTGAACAGTTTCACCACACTCTGTACGCAAGTGAATTTGGACCACTTTTGACAGCCTACTGGAGCCTTGACTTTGACTTTGTCACCAACCTTGAACTTAACAACCTTACCAGACCTGCGAGTGTCAAAATAGATCTTCCTTTTCCGTTGGAGATTTAATTCCTTTTCCTTCCATTCACCAATACCATTGTCCTTTAACCCTTTGTCCAGAGTCATCAACCCTGGACACAAAATGGTGTTCGGAGATCTTCCTTAGAATAACTCAAAAGGTGTCTTCCCAGTTGTAGAGTGTGGTGTAAATCTGTAAGCAGAAATTCGACATTGTAACTCATCCCTCCAGTTTAAACAGTTAACTCTCGCCAGTTGTATACTTTCTTTCAATGTTTTGTTCAATCTCTCAATGGCGCCATTAGCCTCGGGATGATACAGAGAAATCTTCTTGTGTTCAATTCCACACTTCAGTAAATATTCCTCCATTTCACGTGAACAAAATTGTGGACCATTGTCCGATAGTAAAGAACAAGGAAAGCTTTCACGCTTGAAAATAGAATCCAAAAACTTGATTATACATTGTGTTGTTATGTCTCTCACTGAGCTCACTTCAATCCACCGGGAGTATAAATCTAACAAGACAATCAAATAGGGAGTTTGATGTTCACCCTGAAGAGGACCAACAATATCAATGGCTACTTCATCCCAAGGACACATGGGTAATCTCCTACAAACCATAGGTGGTTGTCTGGGCTTAAGAATTTTGTCGCTCAACGAGCAAGGAACACAATCACGCACTGCCCGTTCCATCATGAGATCCAAACCTGGCCACCAATAATCATGTCTAATGCGTTCTTTGGTTTTAGAAATTCCCATGTGTCCTTCGTGTGCCCTCTGAATAATATTTTTCCTTAAACTTTTGGGTGGAACTAGTCTGGTGCCTCTAGTTAAAATACAGTCAACGATGGCTAATTCATTAGACACCAATGACCAGGGCTTCTCAAGTCTGCTTTCCTTATCTTGTGACAATAACTCCATCACACCCAACATTTCTGAATCTCTCTTCAACTCCTCCTTCCACTCATCTTCTTTAATCACACCTAAAGTGATGTCACACACTCTTACCTCAAACTCATCCTCCAGTCCTTCCTCACAACACAGATCATTCGAATCCACGGTGTCAACTAGACGCGAGAGGCAGTCAGCAGACACATTTGAACTTACAGGAATATATTCAAAAACAAAGTTATACTCCTGTAAAGAAATAACCCACCTCCTGATCCTAGAGGAGATTGAGTCAAGGCCCTTTTTTCAAAAATTTCTTTGAGGGGCTTGTGATCCGACTTGACAATAAAGGAGGTACCCCAAACAAATTTCTTAAATTTGTTGAGCGCCCAAAAATGGCAGGAGCCTCTTTTTCAATGACTGAGTAATTTAGCTCAGCACCCTTCAGACATCTCGAAGCACACGCAACCAATTGCTCTTGACCATTTCTCAACTGGAAGAGCAGAGCACCCAAACCTTTTTGCTTGCATCAGTTATGATGTAAGTTACATCACCTGGTTTAAATGCCTGTAAATCAGGAGCATTCTTGAGATCCATCTTGACACCTGAAAACTCTTCCTTACACACTTCATCCCACACAAATTCAGCATTTTTGCACAGTAACCTTCTAAGATGAACCGTTTTATCAGCGAAATTTCTTATGAATTTGCTATAAAACTCAGCCATGCCCAAAAAAGAGGAAAGCTCCTCCTTTGAACACAGCTCTTTCAAATTCTCTATGGTGTCTACCAACTCTTTTTTGGGTCTGACACCACTCCCAGATATGTGGTGCCCAAGATAATCAACTTCAGTTACCCCAAATTTACACTTGTCATGAGTCAGACCTGCTTTAAGTAATCTCTCTAGTACCTTTACAACTCTGCAATCATGCTCTTCAATGCTTTTCCCATATATCAACACGTCATCTTGATAACATCTGACGCCGGGAATCCCCTTGATGACATCATTCATGATCCTCTGAAAAACAGATGCGGCTGACACTAACCCAAAAGGCATCCTTAAGAACTTAAATGCCCCCATGGGAGTTATGAACGCAGTCAGCTCCTGTGAAATCTTGTTGAGGGGGACCTGGTGATATGCCGATGCCAAGTCTAAAGTACTAAAATAAAGGCACCTTCTAAGGTCGAAACCATTTCGTCAATATTAGGAGCGGAAACTTGTCCACCACAACCTCCTTATTGAGAGCACGAAGAGACGAATCTCATTGTTGGCCTTTCTCGTTACAACTATGGGAGCCAACCACTCTGTAGCCTCCACAGGCTCTATCACACCTGTAACAAGTAACCTGTCAATCTCTGTTTGAACTGCCTCTTGCACACTGATGGGAATTCTTCTTACCTTGGCTGCAATGGGTTTTGCACCAAGCTTGAGTTTGATCTGGTGATTGTATCCCTTTAAACAACCTAAAGTGTCTTTAAACAAACCCTCAAACTTCTTTACAAACTTGTTATCAGCATTCTCAATCGACTGCACTTGCACAGGGGGGTTACTATTAGGATTGAGGATAATACCCAGGCGTGCTTGGTGAGTCCAACTCAGCAAATTGTCTCCTTTCTCCGCCACATATACTTTTGCATCAGTAAACCTCCCATTACACTCCACGCAACTCAGAAAATATCCCAACATTTTTATGGGAGTTCCCCCATAACCCGTTGGCTTCACATCAGATTTTAATCATTTGACCTTACTTGAATTTTTTTTCCCAAATTCTTCCTTAGATATAAACGTGAGGTGAGAGCATGAGTCAAATTTCATTTTAATCTTTACATCCCCCACCTTGACCAACTCGGAAGGATGTTCCACACCACACTCATTCACTTGAAAAGAGACCTCTCTCACTTCATTCCTGCTGTTGGTTTTGTTCCGAAACCGACAGTTTTTTGTGAAGTGACCCTTTCTCCCACAAGAACTACACATTACCTTGAGAGCAGGACATTCTCTTGCATTAGCTTTGTGACCAAATTTGCCACAGCGATAACAGGTTCCTTGAAATACCATTATGCCTTTCTTTTCATGAGACATATTTGCCACCCTATTATCTTCCTCTCTACCCTTGTAGTTGACAGTGTCAGTTTTTGTTGAACCTGACAAACAATCTCTTCTACTTTCTCTTCGTGGGTAGATGATTTTCCCACTTTACTCAACTAACCTACACACTTAAGCATATGTTCCACACGTTTAGCGATAATCATAACTTCGTCTAACGTTGGCTCATCCTTTAACCAAAGTTCTTCCCTTATCTTATCACTGCTGCATCTTAAAACAAACTGATCCCGTATTCTCTCCTCTACAAGCTCCCCAAATTTGCAACTTGAAGCTAACTTTCGTAGAGAAGTCACAAATTCCTCCACTGTTTCCTCTTTTCCTTGTTCTCTTAAACCAAAATAATAACGCTCCATGATGGTGCTTACCTTAGGCAGATAATGTAAATCTAATTGTTTGATACATATCTCATACTCATTCAACCCCCTTTGAACCGCAGGGCTCAACTGTGGCAAGTTCTCTAACACCTCCTGCCCCTCGCCACCTAAACAGTGAAGTAATAATGCTTGTTTTCTCTCTGCACTCAAATTAGTACCACAAACTCTTGCATAGTATTCGAATATCTTCCTCCATTTTTTCCACTTCACCGGGGGTTCCCCTGAATTCGACAGAAAAAACGGGGGTTCAGTTACATTTTGCATCTCGACCACCCTTCAACGTTTGTTTTCCAACTATTTTACAAAACCTTTTTTTTTTTTTAAATGTATTTCAATCCAAACTTTACCGTTGTTTTTGGTTTTTTACACTACAATTGTAACAACAAAAATTAAATTATTGTGTCCCAGCATCAAAGTTCCTATTATGACTTCCAACTCAATATTTATAAATTTCTTAAGTTCTTCCAATAGAGGTGTGCTAATCACCGTGATGACAAGCCTGTTATGTCATTTTAATTTTGCAGTTGTAACCTTAGAACACAGAACATTAGGGGGCCGATTCCGATTCGGGCCGGAAATCTCTCCGACCGAGCCGGACCCGGAGAGATTTCCGACCGACTCGGATCCGTGCAGATCCGACCGAACGAGTCCGATGCATTCGTATGCCACCGGACACGAAGTCGGTCGGACTCCCAGTGAACTCAATGGGAGCCGGTCGCACAACGCGTACGCGGGCTCCCATTGCCTCCAATGGGTGCGAGGCGGACAAGGGCGCCCCTACAGCGAGTACGCTGCGAGCGCGCCGCGGCGTACACGCACAGGTAGGGGGGACCCATGGGTCCCCCTGTGTGCGCTCGCACGAGTACAGCGTACAGGGGGTCCGACACGGACCCCCAAAGTACGGCTCCGACAGCGAGTCCGAGTCGGACGGCGCGAGTCGGTCGGAGCGGTCGAGGTGCGCATCGTACTTACCCGGCCGGAAAACGTCTCCATTGCGCGGTGCGGACTCGGGTCCGAGCGAGTCGGTCGGAGCGGTACGATCCGGGTGCGAAGTCGGTCGGAGCGGTCGGGTCGCCCGGACTGAGTCGGTCGGCGAGTCCGCATCGTACTCGCTCGGCCGGACCCGCGTACGATTCGGTCGGGAAAAAGGGCTCCGAATCGGATCCGGTAAAGCCGAATCCTATTCGGAGCCCTACCGGCCGAGATCGGAATCGGCCCCTAGGTGTGCTTGTCACCGTGATGTTAATTCTTAAGTTGCAATAAAGAATGAAGAACCAAAGCTTTTCCTTGCAGAAAAGTGAAAAACATCCCAAAACCAGAAGCTCAAAATGACCGCCGACGTCCTCACGTAAACCTTTGGCCTTCTTTCAATGGTTGCTTGGGCTTGTTTTACTGTGCAGCGAAGAATTTGCCTCAAAGTGGCTGCCGACGTCCTTACGTAAACCTTTGGTCTTGTTTCCACGGTTGTTTGGGCTTGTTTCACAGCGTGGTGAAGGACAAACCTTCGGTCCTGTTTCTATTGGAAATTGGGCTCAGCCTACCAACGCGTCACACACCGTGAAACGCAGAAGGGCCCTGCGTTTCAAATGACCGCACTGAGCCTCACCTCAGACCCCAATACCTCTCCAGAAGGAAACTTGTGCCAATCAGTCCGCGCCGCCTCCTCCGATTTTCTCCTTCAAAGGTAGATGTCTCGTCTTTCCCTTTATTTTCCGGATTACGCTCCTCCTGTCTCTCGCTCCAGACAAGCCTTTATAAAACAATTAACTGTCTTCCGATGTTGGGGTTGTTTATTCTGCGCATCCCACGCAAACGTCGCCAGTGAAATAAGGTTGTCAAAGCCCGTTTATATGTAAAACAAGAGGGAGGCTTTAATTCTTAACCCCATCCATTGTCGAGCTGGGCCAACTGACCGGCCCAGAACTCCACGAAGCCCTGGTTACACGTTCTATGTTCTAACGTGGAACCAGACCATATCACAAGTGGCTTGTCATAGAGTGGAGTGTTGTGTCATAGAAGGGCTGTGAAGACGCTCTGCAGTGGCTGAGGTCTGAGGAGTAATCCGTAGGAGACATGAAAACACCACCCTTACCTCAACCACGAGGGCTGGTGACTTCCCAGTGCCTGCCTTGGGAGACATGGGGGTGGTGGGCAGGGGGTTGAGTGAGTGGAGGCGCAAGAGCACTTGTGTTGCTCGGATATGAATTTACCTTAAAGAAATGAAGGGGCATATTAGCAAGACCGGCGATAAAATTATCGCCGTTTTAGCGGCAGGAAACTGCCTCTAAAACGGCGATAATGGGCTTGCTAATATGCGTTATAGAATTCCAATAGAAGCCCAGGTTAGATGTGCAGGATATCTAACCTGGGCTTCTATTGGAATTCTATAACGCATGTTAGCAAGCCCATTATCGCCGTTTTAGCGGCAGTTTCCTGCCGCTAAAACGGCGATAATTTTATCGCCGGTCTTGCTAATATGCCCCCATAAGACAAGAAGCGTTTGGCAAAACAGGAAAACATTTTTTTAATTAAACACAGCGGCCGGAAGAATCTCGACAGTATGCATCTTAGGAAAGTCTCTCGGTGTACAAGTTTTGGCTGACATTGTATACCTCTCGTGAGGTACAATAAGTAATTTCTGCATTCCTGAAAAAACATCTCAGTCATAAATTAACAAGTCACCTGATAAGGACAAGGTGGCTCTCAACCTCAGGGAGGGCTAGTGTGGGCCAGTGTGTATGTGTCCATATGTCCCTGCCCCAGGGGATGGGGTCACTGGGGCCTGAGAAGGATCAGGGAGGAAGGCAACGCAGCCCGCCTCCTGTTTAAAAAAACACATGGCCCCAGCCTAGTAAGGCTCAGGGAGGGTGCTGCACTGCCCCCTCCCCATTTAAATAAAGCACAGCCCGGGGATGGGGCCCCTACCCCTTTGAACAGAAGTCCAGAAAGACAAAGAAAGGTGCAGAAAGAAGCAAGAGATATGCAGAAAGAACCAACAGAGGTGCAGAAAGAGGCCTTGTTTCAAAGTCATCCTGTGCCCCCAACTTTTTGCTGACTGGTACTGGTGGTAACTGACTCTGACTAACCAGGCCCGGAGCCAGTGCTATGCTAAAAGACACTTAGAATACAGTGAAAACACCTACATACAGTAGGGTACACTATGGGTTGGGGTACCCCTGTGATTGGCATGACCTCCTCTGTAAGGCCCTAGTATTTAATAGGGCAGGGAGATTAAAACTACCTCTAAGTCAGAGGTGCAGAAAGATGCTTCTTTAAGTAGTAATCACGGTTGCAGAGTGGTGGAGAAAGGGTGCTGGGCCTCCGACCAGCGCTCAGGAATTTCACTGCGTAGGGCTTACAGGAGGTACCAGGAGGGCTTCTTGGCCCCCAAACTCCCTCAGGAGTAAATTGGACTTCATCGCCCAACCCGTAGTCTGCCAGGAGGTGCGTTTGCAGAGTAGTGGAGAAAGGGGGGCATGGCCTCCAAAGACGTCTTAGCAATCCCACTGTGTGGTACTTACTGGAGGTAACAAGAGGGGTAGTTGGCCCCCAAGGACATCCTTGGTGGCCAACTACCCCTCCTATTACCTCCAGTAAGTCCCACACAGCAGCATTGGTAAGTACTCATAGCAGGCCACGCCCCCTTTGCCCACCACTCTACAAACACGCTCCCTGGCGCGCTCTTGGATGGGGATTGAAGTCCCCTTCGCTGCTGGGGGTCCGTTAGGGGCCAACTAGCCTACCTCTTACCTCCAGTAAGCCCCACACAGTGGGATTGCTGAGAGGTGCACAAAGGCTCCCCCCACGGTCCCCAACGCAAAGGGCCGGCCCCGGGTGATGGGGTCCCTGGGGCCAGAAGTGGCCCGGGAGGTGGGCCAAGCAGCCCCCCTCCCCTTAAATAAAAAAGAAATAAAAAAAAAAGAAACGGAAAGGCCGGCCCCGGGGGATGGGGTCCCCGGGGCCATAATTGGCCTAAGGAGGGGGGCCCCCCCTCCAAATAATTTTTTTAATTTTTTTTTTTTAAAGTCTGGCCATGCCCCTGGGGATGGGGTCCCCGGGGCCGAAATTAGCCTTGAGAGGGGGGCCACGCGGCCCCCTTCCCGATTAAAAAAAAAATATATATAAAAAGGGGTCAGGCCCTGGGGGATGGGGTCCTCATGGCCCTTGTAAAAAAAGATATTTAAAAAAAGCTGGCATCTAGCCGGAGGCCACGCCCCCTTTCTCCACCACTCTGCAAATGCGCCCCCTGGCGCGTTCTAAGTTGGGGGATTAAGTCCCCTTCAATACTGAGGGTGCCTGGGGGCCAACTAGCCCACCAGGTACCTCCAGTAAGTGCCACACAGCTGTATTGCAGAGAGGTGGTCCGAGGCCATGCCCCGTTTATACACCACTCTTCAAACGCGCCTCTTGGCGCACTGCTGGTGGGGCGATGAGGTCCTCTTGTGTCCTGAGGACCTCAGGACACAAGTGGACTTCATCCCCTGAGCAGCAGTGCGCCAAGAGGCGCATTTGCAGAGTGGTGTAAAAAGGGGGCGTGGCCTCGGACCACCTCTCTGCAGCGCAGCTCTGTGGCGCATACTGGAGGTACCTGGTGGGCTAGTTGGCCCCCAGAACCCTCAGTATTCAAGGGGAATTAATTCCCCATCTAACAACGCGCCAGGGGGGGCGCGTTTGCAGAGTGGTGGAGAAAGGGGGCGTGGCCTCCGGCTAGATGCCGGCTTTTTTTTAACATATTATTTTACAAGGGGGGCTGTGTGGCCCCCCTTCTTTGACATTTTTTTTAAATCGGGAAGGGGGCCGCATGGCCCCCCTCCCAAGGCTAATTTCGGCCCCACGGACCCCATCCCCCGGAGCATGGCCAGACTTTTTAAAAAAATGTTTTAATTATTTGGAGGGGGGCCCCCCTCCTCAGGCCAATTATGGCCCCGGGGACCCCATCCCCCAGGCCGGCCTTTCCGTTTCGTTTTTTTTAAATTTCTTTTTTATTTAAGGGGAGGGGGGCCACGTGGCCCCCCTCCCGGGCCACTTCTGTCCCTGGGGACCCCATCCCCCGGGGCCGGCCCTTTGCGTTGGGGACCATGGGGGGAGCCCCAATGCCCCCACGGTCCCACCGGCTACCCGTCTCCTGCAGGAGCTGGCATTGTTTTTGAGCAAGGGGAGCTGCTAACATGCAGCTCCACTTGCTCAAAAGCAATCCTGCTTTGCTTCATTGAAGCAAAGCAGAGTTTGCTATGGCAGGGCGGGAGCCGTACAGCTCCCGCCCTGCCATAGCAAACAGCAATGTCCCGGGGGTGCGCACCCTGGGACATTGCAAGAGCCAGCCCTGGGGGGTGGCGGTCCCCAGGGCCATCAAGGGCTCCAGGAGAGGGGCTGCGCGGCCCCCCTCCCTTCATTTCTAATGCCCCGGGGACGTGGTGGTCCCCGGGGCCGGGGGGCCGTAACGGACCCCCGCGTTTGAATTTTTAGTGCCCCGGGGAGGTGGTGGTCCCTGGGGCATGTGGGGGGGCTCAAGCCCCCCCACACACATGTATTTAATAAAAAAACAGAGCGCCGGGGAGGTGGCGGTCCGAGGGGCTGCGGGGGGGCTGCGTGCCCCCCACGTTTAATTGGCAAAGCCCCGGGGAGGTGGTGGTCCCCGGGGCATGTGGGGGGGCTCGAGCCCCCACACACATTTTCATTTATTAAAAATAAGAGCCCCGGGGAGGTGGTGGTCCCGGGGGCTGTGGGGGAGCTGCGTGCCCCCCGCAAATCATCAATGAAGCCCCGGGGAGGTGGTGGTCCCCGGGGCTGCGGGGGCCCGCTATGTAATTTGGGATTGCCCCCGGGACCTGGCCCACCCGGGGGCTTAACAATAACAAAGCGCGGAAGCCCGCGCTTCGTTTTTAAAAAAAAATTCTCAGCAGGATTCGCGCACCCAGCGCGAATTCTGCAGTTTTTCTTTTTTTTAATGCTTTTTTTGGCCCCCTCAGCAGGCCTAGGGGGTCAGGGTGTTTCTGCCCTGCCCCTTTTCTTGTTTTTTAATGTTTTTTTCACTGTTTTCTTGTGACTCGGTTACCGAGTCACAAGATGGCTGCCAACACTTCCTGGTTTGGAGTGTTGGCAGCCAATCAGAAGTCAGCTCGTGCTCGGGAGGAGTCGCGACTCCTCCTCGGTGCTCAGATATCGAAACTTTTCTTTTTCTAATTTCTCTGGAACTACTGAACGGATTTACACCATTTTAAAAAAAGGGCTCTTTCTGAACCAAGACCTACCGTTTTGCCAAATTTGGTGTAATTCCGTTCAGCAGTTCGGGCTGTAGCTTTGTCTAAAGTTCCTATGGAAATTAACATGGGGAAAACGCGTTTTGGGACTCCCTTTTGTCTCGGCCCCTGCTTGACGAATCACCCCGAAACTTTCAAGACAGGAGCTGACCGGAGCGCCCCATTAGTTTTGAAACATTTGCGAAGATTCGTCAACCGGCGCCAAAGATATTGGCAAAAGAAAAAACGCTTTTTGAATAGAAACGAGGTCCAAACTCTAACTACCTACTGGTGACCGCCAGTAGGTAATATATATATATATTACTGGCGTTTGCCAGTAGGTAGTTTTAATTAGGTTCATGGTTCCATAGGAAATGTGTTTTTTGACTTGCCTATATCTTGGGCGTCTCTTGACTAAGCTTCACGAAATATTACAAAAACAGTGCCCCAGTGATTATAGTTGTGCACGGAATGTTTCGAGGCGATCCATCAAGCGGGGGCCGAGAAAAACGGGTGGTCAAAAAAAGTGTTTTTACATTGTTAATTTCCATAGGGATTCTGATCACAAATACAGCCCGAACCGCTGGACGGAATTACACAAAATTTGGCAGAAAGGTAGCTCTTGGTCCAGAAAGAGTGCTTTTTGTTATTTGGTGTAAATCGTTCAGTAGTCTTAGAGTTATTGAAAGAAATCCAAATATGCATATATAGGGATGCAGACCCTTTGCGATGCGTATGCAGAGATTCACGAACCCTCGTGCCAGGAGAAGTGCTGTGACTGGCTGGCCGCAACCTGTGGATAAAGTTGCAGTCGCCATTTTATGAAGCGGGACGTGGTCTTGGGGATGGGAAAAAAGGTTAAAATGATTAGAAGGGGTAGGGGTACCCTGACCAAATGGGTGCATTGTAGGGGTCTCTGAGGGACCTCTTATGAGTTTTGAAAAAAGCAAAATCATTTTTTTAACACGTGATTGGAGTCGCAACACCGTTGTGATGCTCAACGTAGCCCCCATGTAACTTCACGGCGGAGCCACGAACCCTGCAGAATTTTTTTTAAAAAGTCATTCCCACACTCACTTGCACAGAAATACATGCATCCACAGACCCACACACCCAGTCAGAGAATCTTTCATACTCTCATGCATCCACTCACTGAACCACTCAGAGAGTCACGCACACACTCACAGACTCATTAAGACACTCAAGCACCCATTCACAGACCTACTTAGACACTTATGTACCCATTTGCAGACCCACTCAGACACTCATGCACCCACTCACAGATCCATTCAGAAACTCATGCACCTACTCACAGACCCACTCAGAGACTGATGCATCCACTGAGAAACCTATGCACCCACTCACAGACGCACTGAGAAACTCATGTTCTCACTCACAGACCCACTCGGATGGGTATCCAGTGACACACCCACTCAGACACTGACGCAGTCGCTCACAGACTCACTGAGAGACTCATGCACCCATGCACAGAGCCACTCAGACATTGACCCACTCACTCATAAACCCTGTCAGAGATCCACACATCCAGTCACAGACCCACTCAGACACTCATGCACCCATTCACAGACCCACTGAGAGACTCACACACCCACACATAGATCCACTCAGACACTCACAAATCCACTCACAGACTCATTTGGAGACTCATGCACCCACTCACAGACCCACTGAGATACTCACACACTCAGTCACAGATCCACTCATAGACCCATGCACCCACTCACAGATCTTCTGAGACACTCACGTGGCCACTCACAGACCAACTCAGAGACTCATGCATTCACTCACATACCCACTCAGACACTCACACACCCACTCACACACCCACTCAGACAGTTATGCACCAACCTACAGACCCACTCAGATGGGCATGCACCTACTCACAGACCCACTCACGCGCCCACTCACAGACCCACTGAGAGACTCACACACACACTCATAGACCTAATTAGACATTCACCCACTCACTCATAAACCCTCTTAGAGACTCACGTACCCAGTCAGAAACCCACTCAGGCACTCATGCACCCACTCACAGACCTATTCAAAGACTCATGCACCCGCTCACAGATCCACTCAGACATTCACTCACCCACTCACAGAGCCACTGTGACATTCATGCACTCAGTTATAGACCCACTACGGCACTCAGGTACCTACTCACACAGCCACTCAGAGAGTCACACAGCCACTTACAGACTCATTCAGGAACTCATGCAGCCACTCACAAACTCTACTCAGACACTTATACACCCAGTCACAAACTCACTCAGTCATACACCCATTCACAGTCTCAGTCAGAGAGTCACACACCCATTCACAGACCCACTCAGAGACTCATGCACCCACTCACAGATCCACTCAGAGACTCATGCACCCACTCACAGATCCACTCAGAGACTCATGCACCCACTCACAGACCCACTCATAGACTCATGTTCCCACTCACATACCCACTGAGACACTCATGCACCCACTCACAGATCCAGTTAGTTAAGGATGTACCTATTCAGAAACTTAGGCAACCACTGAGAGACCCAGTCTGACACTGATGCAGCCACTCTTAGATGCACTGAGAGACTCTTACCCCCACTCATATACACTCTTAGAAACTGACATATGTACTTATAGACCCACTCAGACTTATGCACCCTCTTACACATAAAGTTAGACACTCACAAAAGTACCCACAAAGTTATTGTAACATGTATAGAGTCAAGTTCAGAGTTAAACATGTTATATGTGTTATTGTGTATTGAATTCATGCTTTTGGTTTGTGGATCCGCAGATAGAGTTGCGACTCTGTAAAATATTTTTAAAAAGGTTTTTAAATTAATATTATTTATTGTTTGGCAATAGGGTCACTCTGAGTAGAGCCTTTGTGTTTATTGGGAGTATGTGACAGCTACAGATAAGATCGGATGCAGAGTTTTAGGTTGATAAGAAACACCCTGTTGCCTTCATCTGTGAAATGAACTCTATCACTTCTATAGATTCCATGCATGTCGAAACACAGGTTGTTGTTGTAGATAGAGCCCATGTTATGGTCTCTGGGGAATGCAGAAACAGCGTTATTACCATGTTTCCTGGCTTTGTCAATCTGTGGACAGAATCAATTTGACCACTTCCATTTCTGTCTTTGGCATATGTTGGAGTACACCAAGACAGTATGAGGGAAAAGTGCCATTAATTGTGCAAAGGTATCCTTTATTAGGATTTCCAGTCCTACCCAGTTAGTGTGCCTAGGTCATTGCCACCACAGTGCACAATCATGAGGTCAGGGGTTTGAGAATTCACAGTGCTTTAAACCAAAGGCAGCAATTGATGTCACTTTAACCCTTTCTGGCCATTCCAAGTAATTACCACATTAGGCAAACCCAAGTCCCTGTCAATACTACTCTTTCTAGTAGCCTCTGTAGCCCAAAAGACATCGCTGTGGCCCACAATCCACACTCTAGCCATTTTGAAGTGAAGCAGCAGTAGCAGACAAGAGAAGGCTGAAGATTAATGAGACAGTTATCAAAATAAAAGGCAGTTTAAATTGAGGAGTGGATTTGCTTTAAGAAAAGGACATGTTTGATTGGCTGGTGTAAAAAAATTAGATACCTAAAAATAGGTAGTGATTTAATTGGTAAAGTAAATAGATTTGTGATTCGCGCTGCTTCATTCAAAAACCTTTATTAGATTGCTGTCCAATAATTATAAAAGTACAATATACAGAGATAAAATCAGCAACAAAAGGTGCAATTACAGTTCATAAGTAAGTTAAAAATGGTTAAAATCTAAAGCAGTTAAAAACAACTAAAACATCTAGGCCATTTAATTCAGGTTATTATTCCCAAATTAAATAAAAACACATTTTACTAATTCAGCGCAGTATTCAGATACAGTACATTTTTCAAAAAGGAGCCAATGGCAGTTATGACCGAAGGTTCAATTAGTATCTTTAGATAATAAAAAGCTGGTCTATATTGATAATAGACCCTGGATCTAAGTATGGGCAACAAGTATCCCCACATAGGAAACTGTACGTTTTACGAAATAAAATAAGATGTTCTAGGGTCTGTCGTGAACTCCCATCACAAGGGCATGTCAGTATAGAGTTAGGATCATGCAGTCCAGGTGGAAAACACAGCATATACCGAACAGCTCCCAGATGGAACTTAGTGAGCAAAGATCTCTCCCACGGGCTTTTAACTAGTGCGAGATAAGGCTCAAGGCCAACAGTAGTTTGAACAATCATATAAACTCTCAAGATTGGCTTGCCTAGTCTCCCTTTCTATAGCCTGCTTACAAAACAGCTCTTTAATTGTTATTTTATCTTTTTTAATCAGCTGGAGGGCATGGTACAATTCTGAGCAACCCAGGGATTACGCAAGATTTTTGATGTAAGCCAGCCATGGGATTTTATAACCCATGTTCAGGCAGTTTTGGATCATGGTCCTACTTAAAGCTGTGTGTTCTCCATTCCATACCGTGATCCATAGGAGCAGTGGGGCTAATTTTATGTAGTCTTCAACATACTCCAGATTAAGGTCTTCATGTACATAAAGGCTAGGGCTTGCAGGGCCTACTCCAAGCAATTTCTTACAAAAGCGATTCTCCTCCCTTTGCAATCTCAGACTATTTCGATATTCCAAGATTGCGGCACCATAAGTAAGGACTGGCAGACATTTTATTCTATATAGTTGCAACAGTGGAACAAATGGCAATCCTTGAGGAAAACTTAAAAGGAGCACCACATGCTTGATTGAAACGTTGTCTTCTGATGGCCAAGCACGGTGTCCAGCTGTTATTTTGATCAAAGGTAATGCCTAAGTAAGAAAATGAGCTCACCCTTGAGATGGCTTCCGTTTAATAGTTATTGGTCTGGCTTTTGAAAGCTGCCTCCCACAAACCATATAATGGGTTTTGGCGATATTGTTATCAAGATCAATCTCGTCCATAAACTTAACGAACAAGTCCACAAAGCCCCTAAGACCGTTTGAGGTACAAGAGAGCAATGCCACATCATCGGCATATAACAGGGAAGGAACAAAAGATAACTTTGGGCATCTCTTTCCTGTTAACTGCCAAAAAGTTGTTCTGCCCATTTATATATAGCAAACATAAGAGGGGCAGCAGGACGCAGCCCTGTCTGATGCCTCAAGGGAGGTTAAAAGAATCAGTGCATTCCTCTTCCTGGCCATAATATCAATATAGAGTGCTCATAGAAAATCATTTAAAACCTGGGGCATTCCTAGGTCGGCCAATAAATTCCACAGCTTTGACCTGTTGACCTGGTTGAAAGTGCTACTCAGATCCATAAATGCTAAATATGTTGTCCCTTTTTGCCCCAACATATTTCCTTATCAGCAGGTTGAGGTTCAAACACTGCTCAAATTTTCCCTCCCTCTCTGAATCCATATTGGACTGGACTAAGAATGTTTTTAAGATGGGCACAGTCATCTATTCTATTCAGAATTATTGTTCCCGCCTCTTTAATTATAGTGTTTAATACGGAGATGGGTCTGTAGCAACCAGGGCCTGTCTGTTTGATTTCTTGAAGACAGGTAAACTGGTAGCTTCTTTCCAAGACCCATAAATACCCTCTATTTTTTTTTTTGAGTTTTATATAGCGCGAACTTGACCCGAAGAAATCAGGTATCAGATCACTTTACATGAGCACCAGTTTCGTTACACAAGGACACATTCACTTTTTTTTAGGCACGGGGAGATTAAGTGATTTGCCGAGAATCACAGGATGTTGAGCGTCGTTGCCGAGACTCGAACCCGGTTCCCCAGCTTCAAGGTCAACTGCTCTAGCCATAAGGCTACATCCTCTCCTCTATTGTGGGTGCACTTAAAAAAATAGTTAAAAGAGGAGCCCAGGAGGGAATGGCTTGCCTGGATCACTTGGGTTACTTCCTCCAGCTCAAAAATAATACCTAACGGGAGCTGTGGTGCTGTCACAGATTGAGCCAAAGGTTACCCTGCTCTTGAAGAATAGATCATTTTAAAGTGTGTGACCCATTGTACAGGCGTTGTATTTGTGCTCAAGTCTTCAGACAAACTAGGGGACCACTGTTTCCCTTTAACTATCGTCCAAAAACCCTTTGGCATCACCAGTGTTACAGGTGTGCATCAGTCTGTCCCAGGCTTCCTCTTTCAGAACTTTGCTTCCTATCCTTAATAGCCCCCCTGTACACTGCTCCAGCTATTGAGATGTCCCTTTGATTTCTAGGCCGGATGTTTAACACCTCTCCAAGTCGCTTATTAGTAGCCCTACATTTGTCATCGAACAAGCCGGTTGTTGTTGTTCCCTTAGTACCAGAAAGACCATACATGATCTGCTTAGCAGAATGGCTTAAAGACCGAAAGGCCTCCAGAACACTTTTCAGTGGGCTGTGGATTATAAGCAGTGTGTCCAAAATCTGTTCCAGGTCCGCTCCAATGAGAGAATCAAACAAAACAGAAATAGAGAAAATGGCATTTAATTCTCAGGCCTTTGCCTTTGGTGGTCAAACCGGTTAAGGCAGGATTCATTTTACAATTTCCACCAGTAGATATTAAGATGTCCACTACAATAGGGTTGTGGTCACTGTAACAGGTGTCCAATACATCCCCTGTCCATCCCATTTTGTGCATGAACCTTGAGATAAAGATGTAATCAATAACTGACCCTTTCCCCCAACCTACAAATGTTGGTTTTAGGTCAAATGGTTGCCCCACGATATCCCCAGCATTGAGGAGGTCAATCTGGCCAAGAGCATTGATTAACCTCTTGCCCATTTCGTCCACTGCAGACAGTTAAAAAAAAGGATCGCCTCCCCTAAAGGGATCTAGATCAACAGAATTCTGGCCCAACTAGGCATTAAAATCCCCTCCCAGGGGGGCGTGGCCAAGATGGCGACCGAGTAGGACGTGCCTGCTCGTTGCTCCGACCCTTGGCCCGGGCCCTGCCTGCATAGCCTTGACCAGCGGACCCTGCAACGTGCCATCGGACCCTGTCTGGTTCCGGGTCCAGCTGCGGTGCCTCTCACCTTGATCCGGTGTGCTCCTGGCACCTGGTTCCGGTGTTCAGCGCTGCACCCAGCCGGGCGGACATTGCGGCCTTCATCGCGGCCGTGCGACGCAGTGCGGGGGAGTGTCTGTCCCTGCCCCATGAGTGACGGTGCCAGCAGCTGCGAGGGAACGGAGCAGCCCTGACGTCCGGCACCGGCGGCAGACTTGAGGTGAGGGCCTCCGGACCGGGTGGCGGGGGCGAGAGAGCGGCGGAGGCCTGGTGGGC
Source organism: Calotriton arnoldi (assembly GCA_963921515.1). Classification (NCBI taxonomy): domain Eukaryota; kingdom Metazoa; phylum Chordata; class Amphibia; order Caudata; family Salamandridae; genus Calotriton; species Calotriton arnoldi. Next base: position 58,217 of record CAWUFW010022968.1, read on the forward strand.
TGCTGACAACACACACCGGCCTGCGCGGGTGGGCCTGGCAGCGGCGACTTCCCCTGAGTGCTCGAACGGCGCGAAGCCCTCAGGCTGGTGGTGGACCAGGGGCCGCCTGCACCGTGACTGGGCCTAGAAGCCCATGGGGAGTGCTGCATGGTGTAGACCCCGTGCCTGGCCTCGGGAGGTTGCCCTGATCACGTGGGGCACCTGCCCTCCGGCGCTGAGAGCTGTGGCCTGCATGCAGCTCGGACGGAGGACCTGCTGCAGGAGGAGAGCGTGCTGAACCCTGGAGTTGTGAAGGAGGGAGAGGAGCAGAGGGAGTCGCTGCTGGTGCGCTACGAAGCACCTCTACCTACTGCCACACCGAGGGCCCCGGAGGTGAGAGCGTGCTTGTGCAGGCGTAGCCCTGATACTATGGGGGCTGCCCCCCCTGGGAGGCGATCTGACTGCTAGTGCTGAGGGCCACGAGACGCACACTGCGAGAGTGGGGGACCCTTCCGGAGGAGTGGCGACGCATCGGGCCCGCTGAACTACAGCACAGTGGGGGGCTGGGGGGCCCCTACCTGCCTGTCCCGGCTTTATCCTGCTGCTCCTGGGTCAGGGCCAACGCAGAGGAGAGGCGCCGTGACGGCCGTTCCCCCTGAGAGAGACGGGCAGAGGTGCACTGCAGAGAGGGGGCTGCCAAACGCGCCGAGTGCCAGACTGGTGGCTTTGTCGCCGCTGTGGGACCCATCCTGAGGCCGGATCTGTCCCCTGGGGAACAACTCCGGGCTCCCAAGAGTCCTTCAGCATTGGGGGCGGAGAGCTCTCTTTGACGGAGAGGCCCTGCAAGCCCTGGGGAGTACCCCCACTGAACACCCCGCCGCTTCCTCACAGCCGGCGCACGGTAGCACCTGGGCTAAAATGGCGGCGAACAAATGCCGAAAGGACAGATCAGTACGGGACCTTTTTCTCAAGCCAGGGGCTGTGGGCCCTGAGGCGTTGTTGATGCAGGGCACTGAGGCGGCGCGGCAGGGTGCGGAGGACCCGGAGGGGCCAGTCACGCGCAGTGTCCTGGAGTCTCTCTTCGCGAACCTCACAAAAGAGTTCCACACTATGAAGAAGGACCTGACAACGGAGATTCGTGAGGTGCGCAGAGATATTGACTCGGTGGGGGAGAGGGTCGATGAGCTAGAGAACCAAACAGCGGCCCGAGATGAGGAGGTGTCCCAGCTGCAGCAAGAGGTCCTGCGCCTCCGGAACCAGCACCTAGACTTACAGGCCCACGCGGAAGACCTGGAGAACCGCTCCAGGCGGAACAACATAAGGATTCGAGCGGTGCCACAGGGGACGGAAGACCAGGACATCGAAGCCTTTGTCGTGGATCTGTTCTGCCACATCCTAGGAGGTCCTCCCGACCAAGAGATTCAACTCGACCGGACACACCGAGTAGGGCTCAGGAGATCAGCGACTGCCCCCCCTCCCGACATTCTAACGTGTGTCCACGACTTCAAACTTAAGGAACGCATCTTACGGGAGGCACGGGCCAACCATCCAATCGAATTCCGCTCCTGCAGACCTCTCCTCTTCCAGGATCTGGCGTCCTCCACCTTGCAAAAGTGACGGGAATTCCGTCCAGCCACTGCGTTCTTGCGACCCAAGGACATCTCCTACTCATGGGGCCACCGTTCCGCCTTATTTTCAAATAGGAGGGCAGGCTGCGCCAAGTCCGTTCCTTTAAGGAGGTTGCATCGATCCTTCATCTCCCGGAAGATGACCACACGCCCTCGGAGCGAGCCTCCTCCGTGGGGCGGGGCGCTGATCCCACACGGTGGCAGAGAGTCGGGGGCTCCCCTCTGGGGTCGCACCCAGATCCGGAGACCATTGCCAAGGAGCGCACAGCTGTCCTACAATCCCTCACAGATGACTTGAACACTACAGGCTGATGTACCTGTGCAGAGGTACCGCTGTTTGCAATCTAATGGGGTCGTTCTTTTGATTTCCTTGGTGGGACCCCAGGCGGGGTGGGGCGGCGGTGAGCTCCTGCTGTCTGTCTTACGCCTTTCCACAGGGCAAGTTGCCCGGGACATTTGTGGACTCCGCAAGTACTTGTTTCCAGTTGTTTATTCTTTGTTTTGGGTCTTTCAACCTTCTCCTCTTCCTCCTACTTCTGCTGTGCTAACGATATCCTTCACCTCCCCGTCCCTTGTGCCTTTGCATGTATGGGAGCATTCTTCTGTAGCGCACACCGTGGCTATCTGTGATGGTTACTGACATTAATATTGTGTCCCTTAACGTTAAGTGGCTGAACAATCCTACTAAGCGGCGGGCTGTTCTGTTTTATCTCGAGCAGTTAGAAGCCCATATCTGCCTACTCCAAGAAACGCACCTCCTGTCCACTGACACGCATAGGTTGAGGTCCCGGGCATTTCCCTACCAATGGTTTTCCTCCAACACCTCCAAAACAGCGGGGGTGGCGATCCTGGTTTCTACTAAATTCCCGGGCCACGTTGGGTGCAAACTAGCCGAGATCAGGGGGAGGCTCCTGGCACATGCAGTTACCCTAGGTCAACACATGTTCACAATTGCCACAGTGTACGTCCCCAACGGTGGGCAGGAGGGCTTTATTCGGGGGGTCGTTCATGAACTAAATAGTCTCCCTGACAAGACAGTGCTGATAGGGGGAGACTTCAACTTGGTACTGGATGGTACGATTGACCGGTCGGAGCAACGCTGGGGACAGACGGGGGCCCTTTCTAACGATTGCTGGCAGCGGGCTTCGGGAGGGATTACCTCTATGGAGTCTCACCGGGGTGAGGTACCAGTAAGTGGCCAGTTTAGTAGCTGTCTCCACAGAAGCAACATTGCGCGCTGAACGCCGGGCCCTATAGTAAATATCAGACCATTCTTTAAGTGTCAGGGTCCTACCCAGCTCCCCCTCCCATCGTAACTGGCCAGGAGTCTTCCCAGTGTCAGGAGTGTCCCTAGTGAATTTGTATAAGTCCGACGTCAAGTGGGCATCATTGTGTCGTGTGAGCAGCCACTTTTCAAACAAGGTAAGATGTTGCTCCGCGCCTCCCCGCACATCACTATGTGCGGTTGCTGGCAGAAGCGGGCCTGACTGATGTCTGGAGACTGCGACACCCGGGGTCACGAGAATACACCTTCTACTCCCATCCCCATAAGACATATGCCAGAATTGATTACTTCCTCATCTCTGACTCCCTGACGCAACAGACTCGAGATATGGAGATTCTTCCCTGCCCCTTATCCGACCATTCGGCAGTGAGGATATCCTTGTCTGTACATCACAGGCGGCCCACTCGCTGATTCTGGCGCCTCCGTGAGACCATGCTACAGTGCCCCTCTGTCATAAAGCAAATTCAGACTTGTGTGACTGATTGACTGGCCCTCAACGACTCCCCGGATATCTCCGTGACGACCTTATGGGAGGCATTGAAAGCAGTGGTCCGGGGGAATTTATTGGCATTGCGGCAGCTGACAACAAAGACAGGAGAGAGAAAAGGGAGCGCCTAATAAAGGAAGTGGCTGAGTTGGAACGTATTCACCAAAGAACTGGGGCGCCTAGAGTCTGGAAATTACTTAAGGCAGCCAGGGCTCAATTAGCAGGACTGGATGTGGACCGGGCTGAGTACGCGGCCCTCCGCCTGAAGCACGCCTTCTATGTGAGGGGTGACAGATGTGGGCGCCTTCTCGCCAATCACCTCCGGGCCCAGCGGCAAGCGTCGCGGTTCACCATGATTCGGGACCAGCAAGGTGGTGACCAGGACACTAACCCCGAAATTGTAGAGGAGTTTTGGCAATTTTACGAGACTCTCTATGTGGCTCAATCCCTGCCGGAGGGTGCTCCAGCTTGCTACATCCAGGGATTCGCCACGGCCAAATTGTTACCACAGCATGCGGCCGAGCTAGAGGCCCCTATCCGGTTGGAGGAGGTCATTTCTGCCATCTCCCGGTTGACGCTCAATAAGTCACCGGGACTGGTTGGGTTCTCCTCCATTTTTTATAAAAAGTTCTGCGACGTACTCGCCCCACTACTGGTGCGGGTTTTTAACTTGGTTGGGTCCACATCGACCTCCTTGCTTGAAGCACTGATAACAGTGATCCCTAAACCTGGCAAGGATCAGCGGCTTTGTGGCTCCTACCGGCCTATATCCTTGCTCAATGTCGATCTCAAAATATTTACTGGTATACTGGCGACTAGACTCTCGTGTCACCTCCCGGGGTTGATTGACCCAGATCAGTCCGGGTTTGTTCCGGGACGCCAGTGCTCCTATAATACCAAACGGCTCCTTCATCTGGTGGACAGGTCAGAATGCTTCCCAGCGGAACAAATGATTCTTTCCATCGACGCCGAGAAGGCGTTCGATAGGGTCCACTGGCCATTTCTTCGGGCGACCCTGGCTCACTTTGGTCTCCCAAGCCGGTTCATTGACTGGGTGTTCGCCAGCTACGCTGATCCCACGGCTATAGTGCGGGTGAATGGCATGGCCTCCGCCGCCTTTCCTATCCGCAGGGGAACAAGGCAGGGGTGCCCGTTGTCGCCGCTCCTATTTGCCCTTTATATGGAGCCCCTGGCTCAACGAGTTCGAGACGACCCCGGCATTGGAGGGGCGCGCTTCGGGGGCTTGGAACATAAGCTCTGTTTATACGCAGACGACGTTGTGGCTATGCTTGAGCGTCCCCGGGAATCCTTACCAGCTTTCCTGGACGAGCTGGACAGGTTTGCTCTCGCGTCGGGATTCAAAATCAATGTGCACAAGTCACAAGCCCTGGATCTCTCCCTGGGGCCAGAGACACTGGGGCTGCTGCAATGCTCCTACCCGATCCAGTGGGCCGGTGAGTCCATTCCGTACCTGGGCTTACAAATCGCCGCTTCCATCAATATCACCAGAACGATTAATTATACAGCAATTTTGCGTCAAACTCGTGCGTCCCTTAGGAAATGGCGACCACATTCTCTATTATGGCTGGGCCGTATAGTGACCGTGAAAATGGTGATATTGCCCCAAATCCTCTACCTGTTTCACACGCTCCCCTTAGAGCCACCAACCGGGGTTATTTGGTCGTTGCAATGAGACATAGAACGATTCATCTGGCGGGACCAGAGGGCTCGATTGCGTCGGGCGCTTACTTATAGAGATCCAGAAGAGGGGGGTTTGGGAGTCCCTGACCTTCAAGCTTATTGGCGGGCGGCTCAACTGAGAGCGTTGGTGGAGTGGTCCCGCCCAGAATCTGAGAAACATTGGTTATTCATGGACAGGTCCCTTGCTGGCCAGCCTTTATGGGGGGTCCCCTTTCTAGCGCGTGCGGGGCGGCCTCACAATTTGTACCTCTCCGAGGTGACTCGCCCCATTCTATCGGCATGGGCCAAGACTGTGATTCCTAGAGGGCTCACGACGCTCCCGTCCCCAATCACGCCCATAGTACAAATCCTGATTTCACACCTGGTCTCGACACTAAGGGGTTTCGCTGCTGGACCATAGAGGGATGCCGCTCCATAGGCTATCTCTTCGACCTCTCGGGACCCCGCCCCTTTGCGTATGTCCGCAAAGAGCATGACATCCCCGAATCGGAGCGCTACCGCTATTTGCAAATCAGGCACTGGCTCTCCATAGTGATGTGCGGGGAGGCGCGGAGCAACATCTTACCTTGTTTGAAAAGTGGCTGCTCACACGACACAATGATGCCCACTTGACGTCGGACTTATACAAATTCACTAGGGACACTCCTGACACTGGGAAGACTCCTGGCCAGTTACGATGGGAGGGGGAGCTGGGTAGGACCCTGACACTTAAAGAATGGTCTGATATTTACTATAGGGCCCGGCGTTCAGCGCGCAATGTTGCTTCTGTGGAGACAGCTACTAAACTGGCCACTTACTGGTACCTCACCCCGGTGAGACTCCATAGAGGTAATCCCTCCCGAAGCCCGCTGTGCTGGCGAGCATGTGGCGCATTAGGTACCCTTACCCACCTACTGTGGGAGTGCCCTTCCTTAAGGGCCTATTGGCAGCAGATCCTTGACGATTCCCGGTGTATGTTATCCTGGGCCTTCCTAATGTCCTTACCTTCCCCCTCAAATCTCGGAAGGGTAAGCAGATGGCTCTCGCTCTAGGAGCGGCAGTGCAGAATGTTCTGACCCACTGGGGTACTCCGACTGTCCCCACCCGCGTAGGATGGCTTCATAGGCTATGGGCCATTTTGGGTATGGAAAAGATTTCTCTCCTTGACGCACCCAGGGGCCTCCTTTCATGATTTGTGGGCGCCTTTCCTCTCGCTACTAACAACAGAATTCACGGAGCTTACCTGCCCCAAATACCTGCGATTGGCAGATCCCCCTAGCTCGACAGCCCATGACACCTCCTCTACTTAGCCCACTTTGCCTGGTTCCTGTTCAGTTTGCTTTACATGCTCTCTCTTACAATGAGGTGTTCGAGGAGGAGGGGGGAGGGTGGGGGGGGTTGTTTCTTCTTCCTATTCTGTTTTGATTGGCCGAATATAGCAACACAAACGCCGGGTTGCACCCCGATGATCATAGAGCACATTGGCTCGTTCGTTACCTTTTCTGTTTCTAAAATCAATAAAAGAAATTTAAACAAAAAAATAAAAATCCCCTCCCAGAACCACATTAAAACATTTAAGTTTGGAAAGGGATCTAGCCTGTAGAACGGACAAAGGAATTAAACAGACTGCCTGATCGAATCAATTGGCGTAATATCTCGCTGTATTTTGGTAGATGCTGATCAAGTCATCTGGGAGTCATGGTGTATATACATATATTTTCAACAGTGCTTATGACAAAAATAATTAATCAAAAGAGATTTTCTCATTCAAAATTTTATCAAAAATATATATAATTTGTTATAGTCATATAAATAACCTTATGTTCATACATTTCGCATTACAGGGCATAACATAAGTACATTAATATAAAGTGAAGAGATAACTGAACCCACAGCAATAACAATGACAACACTCCCACTGGTACTTCAGCTCATCAACCATACCAATCATTCCACATTCATTCAACAGACAAACCTTTTCACATATCAAAAAAACCATAAAGCTGCAAGACATTGATCACCTGTAGATAATAGCAATCCATAAATGCTGTACAAGTGAAAGATTTAACAATCCTCAGCTATTTTATACAAATTATTCATCAATTTCTTTCAAACACCATGATCATTCAGCATATTATCCATTGGGTTTACTAATAAACGTGTCTTGTGGTCTAAATGATTTATTAAGTTTCAGGTGCAGGTAATGTGTTTTGTAGGGGTATAGAGTGGAAGGTAAATTAATTATGAATAATTAATTAAAATGTAATTAAAGTTCATTATTTAACTGATAAATATGTTAATTGTATAATTATTTGTTTATTTTAATTTAGTTTTAGGTGTGGGTTGTGAGTTTTGTAGGGGTATAGGGTGGGAAGTAAATTAATTATAATTAATTAGTTATTAATTGTTAATATTTATTATTTACTTGATAATTTTGTGAATTGTATAAATATTTTTTTTATTTAGTTTTAGGTGTGGGTTGTGTGTTTTGTAAGGGTATAGGGGTATAGGGTGGGAAGTAAATTATTATTAATGTTTTATTAATATTAATTATTTAATAGTTAATTATGTTAATTGTATAATTAATTTTTTTATTAAGTTTTAGCTGTGAGTAGTATGTTTTGTAGGGATAAAGAAAAGGAAGTAATTTAATTAGATTTATTTAATATTTGTATTTTTGTTAATAATTATAGGGGCTCATTACAATGCCAGTCGAAATGGCTTCTGCGGTCCTTTCGAAGGCAGTCGGACCGCCGAAGGTCTTGTCGGAAGTGGTTGGTCCAACCGCTTAATTACGATGCATGCATTCTGTATTCCGACTGACTGCTGAAAGACTGCAGACTCCGACAGCCTTTCTCTGACCGCCAAGATGACGGTTGGAGAAAAAGATCAGCTATAGGGCAGTACAGGGTTCTCCGGCCACTGTCCAGATTACGATGTGGCTTTCCGACGATTCGACCGAGGCGAACCAACTGGCTGCTTCGAGTTGTCGGAAACAAAGAATTTGGGGTGCATGCACAATGACTCCGATCCTGTGGGTGCCGTAATCAAGGTAAGTCCTTCTGCGGCATGTATCCCCAATGACTAGACTGTGCACATATCTCCACACTCCAGCAATGGGGTACATGGTACACAAGGCATGTCCCCACATGTGTCATGGATGTGTGTACAACTACACATGTTTCCTGTGCATTTGTACCCACTTGCAGCGACATGTCTGGTGAGCGGGGCACCGCCAACGATGAGACCTCCACTGTAGCAGCGGTTGCATCGTAATATGGCAGGCGGACCTTTCCCGGCCTCGGCGGTCAGAATTGAACCAACGCCTCGGCGGTCGGACGGTCAGACTGACTGGCATTGTAATGAGGCCCATAATTATATTCCTTTTTTTTACATATTTATATTTTTATTGTTTGGTATGTTGTTGAAATTATTTTATTAAGTTGAAGTGAATTAGTTTGTTTCTAATGTTGAACTGACTGCAGTGGGAATAGTAAATTTTACCCCTCCTCAATACAACACTCTTCCTACTGTTGCACTGACTGGAGTGGGAATACTATATTTTACAACTCCGCTATCCAACTGTTTCTCTACTGTTGCAGTGATAGGAGTGGGAATAGTGAATTTCACCCCTCTGCAATCCACAACTTTCCCTACTTTTGCACTGACTGGAGTGGGAATAGTAAATGCTACCTCTCCGCTATCCAACACCTTCCCAACACTGTTGCACTGACTGTAGTGGGAATTGTACATTTTACCCCTGTGTAATGTAATAGTTTTCCTACTGTTGCATTGCATGAAGTTGGACTAGTAAATTGTAATCCTCCTTAGTTGAATAGTTTGCATACTTTTGTATAAATTGTAGTGGGAATAGTATATGTGTTAAATGTAAAGTTTTATAGTTTATTTTATATTGTTACAATTTATATTATTATGTTTTGTTTATTTAAAATTATAATATTTTTAATTATTAAAGTTTTTAATGTGTAAAATATTTTTGTAAATTCAAATTTTTTATGCTGTTTGCTTTTTATTTGGAATTAAAATTGCTTGTTTTTCAATTTTTTTATGTTAATGTATATGTATACATATATTTATTTTTATATATTTACATTATTAAAAAAGTTAATAAATTATAATAGAAATTACAATTGTTAGTTTAATAATAGTTTTTAACTAGATATATGTAAATATATATATATATATATGTGTGTGTGTGTAGATATATAAATATATATTTGTGTTTAACTTTTAAAGTCAGTTTAATGATATATTTGTTTAAATAAATATTAAATATATTTTATTCTTATTATATTAATATATTTAATATTTAATATCTAAATTATATATAGTTAAAAATGATATTTTATACGATATTTGTAACGATTTTTCCCCCGATATTTTTGTACTTACCATTATAAGTATAGGATGACGATATTTTTGACATTGATATTTATGTCACAATATTTTTGTATCTCGATATTTGCAGAGGTGATTTTTGTCAGTGAAACCAGGTGCACACATTTCCTGTAGCATAACCACATTGTATTGTGTTACAAGGTTAATCCACTCCGGGTTCAGTAACTTGGAAAACCCGCTATGTTCCAGCTAACAAGTTTTAATGGGGGATGCTGAGTTAAGCTCCCATTGGATAGAGATTCTTGTTCCAACAGGGGCTGTTCTTGACAAGGTTGATTTAGAGCAGGATCAGGGAGTCAGTCATTATTGTCCAGACTTGTCAGTGGAATAAATCTGTTGTAGATGGAGATAGAAGGTTTCTCTACTACTCTTGAGGATACAGTAGGATTAGCCCTGGGGTTTGATTGCAGGTGCCTATAAAAAAAGCCCAAGTGGCACAATAGTTCTCCTCTCCAATGAGGACCGCGTATTAAAGATTTTAAATAATCGCCTCACTAATTCAGGATATTAACAGTTAATCACCGCGCAATCCCCCTCAAATGCGAGTCCACCCATCCAACTCTCCTGACAGACAGAATATCATTAAACTCGCTAATGTTAAAGTTAGTGTTTTAATGAGCCAGTGGTAGACTTTGTTTTTCAAGTGGGGGTAGTTTCCTAGGTGTTGGGGTTTACTTCCGGAACCCCTGTCGATATGGCAACATACAAACAACAAGCAGGTGGTAAGTTAGGGTGGGCATAGTATTAGCGAACTCGTTAATATCCCTTGTCCCTTCTCCTTGATCCGTACTTCTCCCATTTTCACACCCCTCACTTGATGTTGTTGATGTTCCATTGCTGGCAGGAATATGAAAACCTGCTGTTTTTTTGCAGCAGCAGTTGAGGAATAAGCAGGTGGTAGGCGGCAGTGCCTTTGTGCAGATGTTCCCGCACTTCTATATTTCACTTTCCCATGTCAATTGCTGGGATTTATTGGTGGGAGGATTATCTTTAGTTGCATCAGAGTTATTTTAAAATGAATGAACAGTTATCTCTAAGTTTTGCAATATGTCCAGCAAAGAGGTGATACACTGAGCTATAACAGGTTTGAATTTGTCCAGGATAATATCCCGGTTAAGTGACGCCACCCCCCCCCATCCACCACCTCCTTGGACCCAGGTACGTCCTGCTTTCTCATGTTTTGTGTGGGAGGTCTTGTGGCTGCTGAGCACTTGTTTTTATGTTTCTTTTTTGCGGAAGGGGCATTATTGCTGCCATTAAGGACATCAGTTCCAATGATCTCTATTGAGGCCGCTTCAGTGGGCACTTGATGGTCAGGTGTGGTTGCTGTGACCAAACTATCGGTCCCCGGTGGTATACTAAGCTGGGTAGGCACTGAGGGGTGATGAGCTTCCCCCAATCCATGGATAAGCGTCGCCACACAATGTTGATTTCTTTGGTGATAGCTCCCATAACGCGGGCTAGATATGAATCCAAGATGTTCCCATTAGAGGGATTATTGGCGCTCTCCTTTTCTACATGCAATTTTCGTTTTCCTGTGGTTCTGTTTGGGATTTGGCTTATATATTCACAAAGTTAAAACAGGGCATCAAAATCAAAAAGCCCAATATCCCATAGTTGGTAATAGGCTCACCGCACAGTCCCCAGGAGAACAATTAAGAGGGGTGACCTAGCTCGGCCTCCTCCGGGTGCTAGACGGGCGCAAGACGGGCCCGCCTTTCACCCAGGCATGGCCTGTGCGCTTGCACACTGCAGGACTGCAGTGCACAGAATATTGTGCTGATGAAACACGCCACAGGTGTGGTGGCGCAGGGGATTGTGAGACCTGTAGCCCCAGTGGCAGCAGGAATGTCCGCAGTGGATAATCCCGTCAGGTGCCTTTGACCTGTTGAGCAGGGATATACAAATCCATACAGTGGATACCTTTGGCTGGATTCAAGCAGGGCTTTGCAAATCCTTGCAGAGCTCTTTGTGGCAGCAGAAACAGGCTCTCCCCAAATCGATGGCCACAAGACAAATGCAGCCTGCTGCTCTGCTTAAATGTAAGAGATGTTACACTATTGTGTATATGCATTTTCAACCAGTCAACCGCACCTGCAAGAGTTGTACTTGAAGCTTGTATGCTTGGGTTAGAAAGTGTGTGAAGTTTTGACCTACTGTTATTGTTGAGTGTGTCAAAGGAGGTTGCCATGGAAACTGTACGTAGGCATATTATGTATTTTGCAGTAATGCAGGCAGTGGCACACACAGGTAAATACCTCAATACTCAGTAACACAGGTAGCAAGCAATCCATGCAGCTCCTTACATACACATTGAGTGTTGACTAGAGTATATATGAGACCTTGAAATATATCACCATACTTACTTACATGTCCAATGACACAGCTACGTAGGCTCTCGGACACTCCTTCAGGTATGTACTGAAGAACTGACACTAAAAAGTCATCCGTGAAGACAAGTAGGTCTTCAAACATATGTCAGGCCTACTACAGTAGAGTATGTATATGCAGCTTCCCTGCTAGGCCGAGTTGACATTCAAGACATTTGTATGCCTTGAACTGCTCTATTACTACATATAAATCACTCCTGAGATAGGCTATAGGTACGCTATAGAACAGGGAAGAATAGGTTTAAAAGATAAGAGATGTTGTTTCAAGTCTGTTTGAGTAAGATGCACACTTGGAGAGTGATATGTCCAGGTATAGATGTACTCTTCTATCCATACTATCACTCTCATAGCTATGTGTCAAAGGATAGAGACACTAATACACCTAGTGACGCAGTGACAGAGGCACTTGAATATTCACTCACACACACACATGCAGCTCTTATGTATTCAGCAGTAATTGAGGCACTTGCACACATAGTTAGAATACCCCAATACTCACTAACACAGGTAGCAAGCAATCCTTACATACACATTAAGAGTCCACTAGAGTAACTAAGAGCCCAAGAAATATATCAGCGTACTTGCTTACATGTCCAATGACATACTCTCATAGACACTGAGACAATCCCTCAGGTATGTACTGAAGAACTGATACTAACAAGTCTTCCTTCCAGACAAGTAGGCCTTTAAATATATCTTAGACCTGCTAGAGTAGAGCATGTATATGCAGTTTCCTTGCTCACCAACACAGGTAGCAAGCTATCCATGCAGCTTCTTACATACACATTGAGAGTCCGCTAAAGTAACTAAGAGACCGAGAAATATATCAGCATACTTACTTACATGTCCAATGACACAGCCATATAGATACTGAGACACTCCTTCCAGTATGTACTGCAGATGTGATACTAACAAGGCATCTTTACAGACAAGTTGCCCTGTAAAGATATCTCAGGCCTGGTATAGTACAGAATGTATATGCAGTTTCCCTGCTGGGCCATTTTGACATTCAAGACATGTACCTATGTCTCAAAGTTCTCTTCTACTACATATAAGTCACTCCCGAGACATGCTGTAGGTAGGCTATAGAACAGGGAGGTATAGTCTTAAAAGATAAGGCATGTTCTTTCAAGTCTGATTTAGTTAGGTGCACAGTTGCAGACTGATATGCCCAGTTATAGATCTACTCTCCTACCCATACTATGTTATGTTAATTTCGACTTGTATAGCGCCTAATACCAACAGGTCTCTAAGCGCTTCAAGAAGATCAGCGTCAGTTCCAGGTGGGATGGTAATATAGTTAGGCCCTGGCTTCTGTGTACAGGAGGGTTTTGAGTTTTTTTCTGAATGGAAGAAGGCGTCCTTCCGCACAGAGCTGACTAGGCAGGTTGTTCCAGAGTGGCGGTATCAGGACAGAGAAGGCACGTCCTCCTTTAGTAGTGTAGTGAAAGCGTGGGCATTTTAGGAGGCCCTCAGTAGAGGACCTAAGTGAGCGGCCAGGGACATATCTCTCCAGGCGAGAGGATGTGTCAAAGGATAGAGATACTAATACACCTAGTGACGCAGTGAGTGACACAGGTACTTAAACATTCACACACACACACACATACAGCTATTATGTATTCAGCAGTAATGAAGGCACTTCCACACACACTTAAATCCCCATTACTCATTTACACAGGTAGCAAGCAATCTATGCAGCTCCTTAAATGCCCATTGAAAGTTTGCTAGAGTAACTAAGAGACCAAGAAATATATCAGCAGACTTAAATACATGTCCAATGACACAGCCACATAGACACCGAGACACTCCTTTACATATGTACTGTAGAACTGACACTAACAAGGCATCCATGCAAACAAGTAGGCCTTTAAACATATCTCAAGCATGCTATATAAGAGCATGTATATGCAGTTTTCATGCTAAGCTTAGTTGACATTCAAGTCACTCCTGAGACAGGCTGTAGGTAGGCTATAAAACAGGGAGGTATGGGTCTAAAATAGGGGTGGGCGGAGTTTTTGGAGTCCTACTACGCGAATTCCACGGAGTCGCAAAAAAACTCCACCGTGATATGCGGAGTTCCACTTTTGGGCAGTTCGCATTGCGTTGGGAATGCGGAGTGCGTCCGCGTGCTCCAAAATCACGTGTGAATGGGACTATGTGGTCCTGAAATGTGCTCGCGTTCTAAATCGCACGCGAACAGCACCATACAGTCTGCATGGGCGTGGCCATCTTGTATTTCTGCTCTCTGTTATGGTGCTGGGCCTAAATTTTAATCTCTACTTAATCTTTGTAATCCTCCTCCTCTATTACATTTCTACCCCTAATTTTTATTTTTATAATAGTGTGTGTCTTTGTGTTTGTGTATTTTATGTTTTTGTGTACATTTTTCGTGTTTTGTGACTTTTTGACTTCGTATATTTTCCCTTCTTTCCTGATTTCTTTCTTCTTTACTTTCACTTCCTTTTCCTTCTTAGTTATTATTTCCCCACCCAGCGCCATGGCAGATCGGTGACTTCCATGGGTTGGCAGCTACCCCCTGCGGGAGCATCAGCGGTGCTGGAGAATGTTACGCCGGTGCGTGCGGCGCACCAGCCTAGTTCGACTCACCTCCCCGCAGCTGACGCACTGCTGGGCGGACATTCTGGACCGGGAACATGACCTGCTCAACCTGCTAGGCGTCGAGATTACAGGGCTCGGCGAGTATTAATTATTTGTTGTGTTTGTGTTCTACAATGCTAAAAAAAAATCAGAGTAGCATGCTGCTCACACTCAGAGGTAAGTTATGTTTAGTAAAGTTTACACTGGTATATTATTGTGTGATCCAGTTTCTAGTTTCTGCTAGGCAGGACCCTCTACCTAATCGCATTCATCAGGCGCACACTTTGGCTGATTAATTAAGAAGCCCTTGCAGGCTGTTTCTTCTGTCACTATAGTGAATCACTGAGTAGTGCGTTCTCTCTTTGACTTTGTTTATGTAGCTTGTACAGTTCCAGATTATTTAATTGAATTTACAGTGATGATATGAAGTATGCATTCATGCATTGCAAAAAAGGGAGACTGAGTTGCCTCATCAAGGGTGTTGAGAAATAGGAATAGATAGAATCAAAGATCATTCACTGCAATACATTAGTTCCAAATGTAGATTTTTTTTAAGGAGATTTGGACTATGGATTTAACAACAGTCGATAGACTCGAGTCAAAACAAGTAGTACTATAGGTGATCTATTTTAGCCACTGCGTTTGCTTTTCATAAATCATTTTGTGGAGATTATTAACAGAATCACTAATCTATTTTTATTTATTTTCTTAATTTCTTTCATCAGCACCCAAGGCCAAGAAGAGGGACGATTTGGAGGGTCCAGGACAAGCTGCTCATCCGGCGCCGACCGCCAGAGCTGAGGGCTCTGCAGATCCCAGTAAGTCCTTTTATGATTGTTGTGGACTTTTTAAGGTAGAACCGTCGAATCATGGGGTATTGATTTATTGGGATGTTGGTGCTATCTATCGTGATTCGTGAAGATTCAGATAGCAGGCCCAAGTAAGCTAGCATTTTAAATAAAAATCACCATGTATGTTTGTTCAGAAGGCTTTCCTTTTCCTGCTTATGCCTAGCTCTAACACAGTTCAGTTCACAAGACGGTGGCCATGGTCATAATGGACCACACCCCCACTCCACCCAATGTAGTGTGCTACAGACCCGTTCATTTATACTTACAGTATACCAGCAGTTTCCAATGACAGTGTAGCAAGGCTGGAAAAAATGCATGAGGTCCAACTCCCATTGCATTTGCCATCCAACACCATATGTCTTTCATTGACCATTATTTCACACCTGGATTTTCTACCTTTGTGAACCAACCAATGAAATGATATTTGGAAGATACTGACATGCTAACTGAGCTGCAGTGCTGCATTGCTGTTGTATTTGGGGTTGCGTATCTAGTATCTAAATTATGTGTAATGTATTATTCTAGTCACACAGAACATCGGTAATGCCAGCTCCAGTGCCGCTGTAGGAGGAAACGGCGATGGGTCAGTTGGAGGGGGAGAAGCGGCAGCAGGGACAGGCAGTGGTAAGTCACATAATTTCTTGCAATTACTATCCTCACTAGCTATTGCCATGATGTTGCTGGTCGTCATCAAAAATTACAGTGAGGTGAATCTCCCCCAGCTTTACCAGTTACAGCGGTGGTTGAGTTATTATTATGGCCTCTCCTACCTGCAATGCAGCAAAATCTCACATAATGAGCTTTGGTGGCTTGAGGGAGACATGAAAGAATGGAGGGTAACTTAAAAGAAAGGAAATGGTATATGAGTGAAAGGGTGGGTAGGTGAAAGGGTGCGTGGTGGATGGGCGTAAGGATGGTTTGAAGAAAGGATTGCTATGTATTGAATGGGTGGATTATGTATTGGGAATTTTGGTGAAAGACTGGATGGGAGAAAGTGAAGCTTAATCATAGTGGCTATGGGCAAATTAGAATGAAGGATGAATGAATATTTGGATTGTTTGGATGAATAAGCAAGGCAGCTCTTCTTCTCAAGAGGAGTGTGCTGCTGCTCACCTACTCTGCTTACTTAGTTTATGTAGGGTTATCACTATCATTCAGAGCTATGGTTCTTCTAAGTGGGGGCTATTTATTTATTTTTATTCTTTGTTATACTTCCTTGACTCGCTGTATTTGTTAAGTGAGCCAGATCTATCCTACCTATCAATCATCATCCCCCTCCCCGCCCATGGCATTTTTGCCAGCCATGACCGAAGTGCAGTATGGAGCAATGAATTTGTTGCTGCAGTGTTGGCTGTGTAATGTGATTCTGCTTAATGCACAGTTAACGAAGCATTTATAATGTTTTCAATACATTGCAAACCGAACACACAAGGTGTGTTGTCCCTTCCCCCACTCAGTCACCTCTTACTACTTCACTCCTTTATTTTTTAAGTTCTTCCATCCCAGCCTACCAAATTGGAAAACCCTTTCTTGACATGTGCCACATTTAATCATGCGATATCAATGTGAAGTGATTCCAGAACATATATATTGGTTTCCCATAACAGATTTAATTTACACTTGTTCAGTTTTTTCCCTTTTGAATTGAACTGTGACTGAATAAGCCAAAGATGATGAATCAATGATCAGTGTAATGGCCCCTCTATTATATATAAAAAAAGCTTTACCCTACCTGTCTAATCCCTCTACCCTACCCCCTGCAGTAGAGAAAATCAAGTTTCCTTTCCTTAGTTACTGCCCAGCAAATGAATTTGTTGGAAATACGTGGTGTGGGAATCTGAAGCATGTGATGGGGAGAAGGAAGATGGCGGATTAACTCCGCCGTGAGGAGCAGGCTCCGAGAGCTCCTCTAACTATCATACTTGTGCATGTTACTTACCGCTCGCCTTTTCAACACGGAGCGGGAGAGAATGCACAGTTTTGCATTCTTGCTTTTTTTACACCAGCCTTCAATGTTACGGCGGGACGCCCAGCTTCTTTTCCTTTTCAGGAATACCCAGAGCTGCTTCCTTAGTCAAACAGGCTCGGGTTGCTCCACTCTCCACTGGCCCTGCCTGCTGACAACAACATACGCTATGGCCCCGCCTAAGGTTTGTGCTCCGAGGAGCGGGCGCTCAAACCGCAACTCGGCCACTGCCCCACCGGTTAATGCCATCACGGAGCCGCACTTGCAGACTGCCATGGGGGGTGCGAGTAAGAAGAACGCACCCCGTATGGGAAGACTGGTTTTTAAATTGCTACACTCCGGGAAAGCAGCTGACATTCTTACAGCTGCCACAGAAGTGGTCATGGTGGAGATGCTATTGGAGGCAGTACAACTTGGGCTTGGGGGACGGCCTGATGGAGATTCTGCTAGGTGCGAAGAACTGCTTCCTCTTACACAGTCGGCTACAGAGCATCTGGGGGGGTAACTTTCTATGGGGGGACCAGCCCCTGCAGTACACCTGACTCAGCAACAGCCACTGGCTTTGCAGGTATGTCAGACAGAGGTGAGTGCTGGCGCTTTTGATATTTGCCTGAATACTGCTGACTCGCTATCATCTCTGCAAACACAGACATCAGCACAGATGGGGGCTCTGGCTGATATAGCAGGTAACAAGGAAGCCAGTCTGCTGCCTGAGGACGACCGGGGCTGTTCTAGTTGACACTTCAACCTCCTCATCTTTTCCCTCGCCGAACACGGATGACTCATCAGTACATTTCTTAGAGGGCTCAGCTAGCCTTCCTTCAGCTAAAAAATAACACAATTTTAAACCTGGTAAATCTACCAGATGTCCTAAAAAATCTGCTAAACTTTTTAGTAAGGCACAACCTCAAGGTACTGCTTCAGTGCATTCAAAAGCAAGGATAGAGGGCAGCCAGTTACGTAAATGGGTCACTTCAAAGGGAGAGGTCAAAGCTATCATCTCAAGACTTTCTAACACTGGACAGGGTGCTGGACTCACTAATAGTCAAAATCCCTCTCCCTCCCAAACTGCAAATAACATCATGATGCATGCATCGAAACCAGATCTATTCAACGTGGGCTCTCCTCCTCCTCTACTTTGTGCTAATTCTAATCCAACAGAATATGAAGGTTTCTCATCTTCAAGCAAGGTGCCAGGTGCAGTCGCAGCAACACCAGGGATTGTAGAACCACTTGAACCATCACTAAGTTCAATTCAGCAGGCACTTCTGGTACAAAGAACCGAGGCACAGGAGCACAACGTACAGCTCAGAGCAGACAACGCTATGATTCAGCAATCACTAACAGCAGTAACCAACAAGGTGGCCACACTTACTAACGACATGATGGAATTACAGCAACGGCTGAAAGATAATGAAGAGGCAGTAACATACTCCACTAGTCTTGTCCGGGATCACAATAGTCAACATGTGGCCTTGCAGGGGAAAATTGAGGACATGGAAAATCGGCAGCGCCGGAACAATTTAAGAGTGTTTGGAGTCCCAGAAGGCAAGAAGGTCTCTGATCCACGGGCTTTTATTGTCCAGTTGTTCCAGAAGGCCTTTCCCGACCTAGCTGACTAGGACTGGGACTCCCAAATTCAAAGGGCTCACAGGCTGCCAATTTTTCTGAACCAAACAGAACAGTCCAACTCACGATGGCCACGTCCAATCCTCATCTATGTTGGTAACTTCTTATTGCGCCAGGCTATTGCCATCAAAGCCCGACCTACTACACCTGTGGTTGTGGAGTCAGTTTCCCTCATTGTAAGATCAGATCTCTGTAAGATCACGATGGATAAAAGATGGAAGATGCGGCAGCTCATTGACCCTTGGAAAGCAATCGGGCCCAGGTTTACTTGCAGGAACCGGCTCGCTTGAAGGCTATCAAGGACGGCCACTCACACATCTATCATTTGGATCAGGAGGCAAAACTGGCGCTCTCTAGATGGCAGCAACATCCTAAAGAATGATCTGAGCGGGATGAACGCTTTCTTTACAAGAGATTAGCAGATATATTCCACGACTTTCTGTTACCTCTGCTATCAAAAAGACATTTAGCACTTGCTATACATAGCTGATAGGTTGCTTTTCTTCCTCGTATCTTTGGGGGTTTAATATTGCACTACTCGCTATACATCTGATACTTATTTAAGGGGGGCTCTCGGGGGCCATGCTCTCTTAAGGCTGTCAGTGACCGACAGCCGGGTCAGGGGGTGATTCCTTTTCCAGAAAACTTGGGTGGCTCAGGGGATTAGGGTCGGGATGGGCTCTCAGGGGGTTTGTGTGCACAACACAGGGAGGTACTGGTGGCTCAAAACACAGGGGGTTCTGACACTATCAGTTGCAAACGAATCTGACATTTTACAAATGTTTAATGTTTGTATCTGTCTATTTTTTTTCAAAGCTTTCTCTCTTCATCGGACAATTTTATGGGGGATGGTAAAGAAGCTCTGCAAGGTGTATCTTTTATTTTGTATTGTTTGAAATCTCATATGCTTTATAATGGGGATAATTAGATGTATAGGCTGGAATGTAGCCAGGTTAAATGCGGCATCTAAGCACCAGCTGGTCAGGGAGGAGCTTAAACTCTACAAACCTCATGTGGTAATTCTTGTAAAAACACACTTGGCTTACAAGGATAGAGGCTTGTTGAAACAGTTAGGTTTTGAAATAGTTGAATGTACATCACAGGGAGTATCAATCAGAGGAGTAGCGATACTCAAGGACAAGCGATTAATCTGCAAAATACTTAAAAGCTCTTCTGATCAACGAGGTAGATGGGTCATCGCACAATTGGAAATCTATGATAAAAAATGTGTCTTCTGTGCACTGTATGGCCAAAATACGGATGACCCCACTCTTTTTAATAAATTAATGCTTGAACTGCTTGACTGGCATGGGGAACTGATTATTATGGGGGACTTCAATTGTACACTAAACTACAACATAGATTCTACTAATAGGAAGGCTCATCCAAGGATGCGGAGGGTTCGAGAATCGATTTATGAACTGGCTCGGCTTCACGGCTTATCTGATGTGTGGCGGGCGTTACACCCCACGTCACCGGGATACACATATTATTCCACCCCTCATCAGCACTATTCTAGAATATATCTGGCCATGGCTAACAATAATATCTTAACACCAGCTAAAATCGAGGTGTGTCCCCGGATAACCTCCGATCACAACCCAGTTTAAGCTAGCAGAGGCAGATAAGACCAAGCGGTCTTTTTCATTTCCCAGGAACTTATTTACGGACCCAGAATTTATATCATATACTCATTCAGCACTTACAGAGTTCTTACAATCTAACATTGACATTGCATCTCCTATTATAGTCTGGGATACAATGAAAGCTTATATACGTGGCACCACTCAACAGTATATTTATCGCTTAAATAAAACTAATGAGAACAACACTAGGCTATCTTGTAACACACTAATACGATTAGAGATTCGGCATGCGGAGGAACTTAGGTTAGGAGGGCCAAATCAAGATCAACTGTATGCCTCTTTAATAGATCTGCGACTACTTCTGGGCAGGATATTAAAAGAAAAAATAGCAGCTGCTTATCACAAGAATCGCTCTCAGCAATATGAATATGGGGATCAGGTTGGGAGAATTCTGGCATACCAGGTAGCGGACAAAAAATCTAAAGGGCAGATTGACGCGATAAGGGGCAGAGATGGTAGACTACATACTTCCCCTAACTCTATCTTAGAGCAATTTACTCAATTTTACAAGGAACTTTACACCTCATCTTGAAATATCGACCAAACAAGACTTGAAGACTATTTAAAGCTCTGCGACCTTCTGTCCTTAAATAGAGAGGCAGCGGACCTTCTTCATCAAGATATCACTAACGAAGAAATTGTAATTGCTTTAGCCGCATTGCCATCTGGCAAGGCCGCTGGGGATGATACCTTGCCAATTGAGTTTTATAAACTCCATCCTACCGCTACTGAATGATGTCAAGCATCAGATAGGGGATCAAATGGAAGTCCCCAAATCTTGGGATATGACTAATATTGTCTTTTTCCTTAAAGGGGAAACAAGCGGATGATTGTGGGTCTTATCGCCCAATATCTCTCATTAATTCTGACGCTAAAATCTTTGCCAAGATACTGGCTAATCGCTTAGCGCCTGTTATGCCAGATCTAGTATCCGATCAACAGCATGGGTTCATAACAGGCAGAGACACTACAGCCCATGTTAATACAGCTATAACTGCGTTCGACATCGCTAATAGGACATCTTGCAAGTTGGGGATGGTCCTATTAGATGCTGAAAAATCATTTGACCGAGTGGTATGGGACGCAATATGGGCAACACTAACTGCCAACGGACTACAAGGCCGTTTTTTTAAATGGGTTTGCGCACTATATACTAATCCACAGGCTAAACTTATATACATCAACTCACATTCTGCCCCCTTTCAGATACAACATGGTACCCGGCAGGGGTGCCCACTCTCCCCTATGCTGTTTGCATTATATATCGAGCCGTTTATTAAAGCACTAAATCGAACACCCACATTATTCCATTCAGCAATGGGACACACAAACTGAAAGTTATCGCCTATGCTGATGATATTGCGTTTTTTTCACCTGATCCAGTAACAGCACTGATCTCAATTCAGGAAGAGGCGGAACATTTTGGCCGCCTTTCAGGGTATAAACTGAATTCTCATAAAACCCAAATTCTCCATAATTTAGATTCGTCTACACCTATAACAGGTGGCTGTACTATCACAACTTACTCGGGTGTACGGATTTCTCCTCTTGTCGAACAGGTATGGAAATTTAATTATGAGACATTGCTACACTCGGTTACTCAAAACTTGAAGAAATGGAACAAACTCCCGATAACTATAATTGGTAGATGCAACATAATTAAAATGACTATTTTGCCTAAGTTTCTATACCTGTTCCGAGTTATCCCTCTCAGCGTCCCCAATTTCTTCTTTAAAAAACTAGAAGGCGCAATTAGCAGCTTTATATGGGGATATAAGCAAGCACGCTGTGCGTTACGTTTTCTCAAATTCCCCTTTAAGCAGGGTGGACTTCAGCTCCCCGATTTTGAACTTTACTTCTGGCAGCATTTACTGGGCGCTTTCAAAGCTTACTAACTGACAAGAAACCATACTTTGGACTCTCTCTCGCACTGGGTACAGACAGCAATATGTTTCTCTACAGGATCAAGGATTCTAATTACTATAAGAGAGTCCGATTTAAGACCGTTAGCGACATGGTACGTATTCTCGATCACTGTTCACTCTCCCCTGAGGATTTCACGCAACACATTTATTTTCAGCTTTGGAATAATCCAACTCTCCAAATTTTTTCCATGATTGTACCGCCCGTCGGTGGGCGCACTATGGCATTGAACGGCTTGGCCAGCTCTACGATTCTGATGGTTTTCGCACTTTTGCATCTTTACAATCTGCCTACGATCTTCCACAACAATTTTTTTTTAAATACTTACAAATTAGGGATTACTTCTTTAAACGACAACTTATGCAATCACCACACTCCCATGAATTACTTACATGTTTGCTAAACCTTACGCTGAAATCAGGAATTAGTACAATATACCTACAACTTTGCAAATTCAGGAGTGTTGACACTCAACGCCTGGCGCTTAAATGGAGTCAGGCTTTAGGTACAATTATGGCTGCTTCAGAAATTGTTGCCGCTTAAGACACTCTATATAATTCTATCCACTCTATTAATTTAAAGCTTCAACAATTCCGAACCATCTGTATGCTCTATTACACTCCTGAAAGGATTGGGAAATGGGCACAAAAGGTACAGGGGTATGGGGGGTATAGGGGGGACAGGGGAGATAGGTCATGCTGTCCAAAATGCAAACTGATTGCAGCTAACATTCTTCATATGTTTTGTACTTGTCCCAAGTTAGGTACCTTCTGGGGGAAAATTATTCAATTCATAGGTCAACGTTTGGATTACGACTTTCTCCCTACTGACAAAGAGATCATGCTAGGTTTTAAAAAGAGTGCTGACCAAGGCACGAGATTTTTTTTTTCTATTGCTTTAGTTGTTGCCCGCCTCTGTATTGCAAGAGCATGGATCTCGCCTAACTCCCCTGTCTTTTCTGAATGGCTTGCTCTTATGAAAGACATATATAAGAGGGAACGTGCACTGGCTAAAATTAGAGGCATACGGTCACTGCAAAAACTTGACCGTTTATGGGATTGCTTTGTTTGATTGCATTTTTTTTCTCTCTTGCTTTTCTCTCCTCTTTTGCTCAATGTGATTGTAATCTACATGCATGTAATTAAAGGATATCTTCTTCTTCTTCTTCTTTATGTACCCTCTGTGAAAAATAAAAAATTATTTAAAACATTTTTTAAAAAGGAGATACGTGGTGTGTGACTGACGTAGTATCTTATTTATTATTCATCTGCCTCTTTGGAGACAAGGTAGAAATAGAAATGCATTTGGCGAGGGGCAGGGCCATTGAAATTAAATATAGATAATTGCCAACTACAGCTGCAGACAGTTGCAAACGAGCAGAGGCTCTGGCCAGCAATGAGCATGGCTTCATTATTTTAGCACCACAATCAACTTGCACCCCATATAGTGCATAATGCCGTACTCATCGATGAAAAGTCATTTATTTATCAACTTAAAGTGTCTGACTCTGTTTATAGTTACTTGAAAAGTCTTTAGAAAAAAAATTATCAAATCGCTGTTGTTTTAATCCTGTGATGTTATTCTCTGCCTGTTACTTTTCTGTCACAAAGTCAGTGCTTTTTTATGTTTGGCAACGTGTGGATAAAACATAAAATTGGCCTTGGGACTCTCCTAATCATAATCACATGAAATAAATTCCAATGGCCCTAGGGGATCAGCAATGTACTGCTACTGTGCCACCCAGTTATTTAAAACAATTGTTTGCACAGAGCATTATTTACAATTTGTCTTTTTAGTTTTTCTCAATATAGCTTCTCTTGCTGGTCCAGCCGGACCACCCGACAGGCAGGAGACAGTGGCCTGTTTGCAGCGGCAGAGGTTGGAGCGTATCCAGCATGAATACCAGTGACTGGCAGTCCTGGAAGAGGAGGAGGAAGAAATAAATGCACAACAGCGGGCCCCACTGCAGCTGGTCCCTCTCAGCCTCCAGCCTCCTGGCCATCCCATCACCGGCGCCGCCGCCAGCCAACTGCTGCCACCCCCCACCAGAATGGCAACAGGCCATTTCTGCACCTCATCCTGCAGCAGCTGGACACCATTGAGGTCCGGCTCCCCTCGATGGAGCAGAGCATGGACCAGCTCCTGACCAAGGTTCATAATGCCCTCTTTTAGCCCTTTTTAAAAAAAATTGTTTTGGTGGATGGGATTTGTTGTTTGTTGGGGTGGGTGGACAGTATGGGAAGGGAGTTGGAACTGGAGAGACTTTCTTGGACATTTTGAGTTTTGGGGCTTGGGTCAGTTTTGTTTGGGAGAGGGGTGGGCATGTTGTTTGAGTGGAGAGGGTGGGTTGATTTGTAAATAAATAAACGGGGGAAACCCTTTTTCTAATCTAAATTTATGCCTGAAGTAGTTTATTTTACTTTTACTTTGCACTACTGCCTTGAAGTAGTTTTAACCCCTTCGCTGCTAGGCCTTTTCCCCCCTGTGCTAAGTCTTCTTTTGGCTATTTGGGGTAGTTTGTGCTTAGGCCCCTGTAACTTTTTGACCACATAAGGTATCCGCGCCAAATTTGCGTCCTTTTCTTCGAACATCATGGGGATTCTAAAGGTACCCAGGGTTTGTGGATTCCCCTGGAAGGGACCCAGAAATTAGCCAAAATATAGCTAAATTGTGGGGGGTTTTGAAAAATGGGAAAAAAGGGCTACAGATGAAAGCATCTGGTTTTTCCCTGCAAATGGTATCAACAAAGGGGTTGTGGTGCTGAAATCACCGTTTTCCCAGCTTTCAGGTACAAGCAGACTTTTGTCAGAAAACCAAAATTTTATACACAGTTTTGTCATTTTTCTGGGACATAGCCTATTTTTGCTATTTTTTGTGCTTTCAACCTCCTTCCAGTTAATGGTAGAAATGGGTATGAAAACAATAATGGATCCTGGAAAACTTTACATTTTAGAAACGTAGACAAAATTTTGAATTCAGCAAGGGGTCATTTGTGTAGATCCTTCAAGGTTTCTTTATAGAAACTAACAGTTGAATATATGAAAAATTGAAAATTAGTTGAAAAAAACAGCCATTTGTGTCAACGTTTTCACCTGTAACTTCTTCTAATTATGACAGCTGTTTGAAAGCAATATACCGTTACATCCGCTGGACCTTTCTGGTTGTGGGGATATATAGGACTTGTAGGTTCACCAAGAACCCGACGAACACAGAGCCAATAACTGAGCAGTGTCTTGCAATGATTTTTTATTATGTATCGGGTATATAGCAATTAATTTGGGAAAATATATACATGGAAAAATTGGTGTGACAGACACCTATGTATTTCTGAAATTTAAACAAAATATAGAGTTTAGAAACAGTAGATATTTGCATATTTCCAAAATTGTGAGTACCCATACTAGCATGAGAATTATAGGTCATTTTTCAAAATGACTTCTTTTTTACACATTGTCTTTCATTTGGAAGGCATAAATGCATCAAAAGTCAATAGGTAATAACAGTTGCTCTACAATTCTGTGTTACCCTGAGTCTCCCGATAAAAATGGTACCTCACTTGTGTGGGTAGGCCTAGTGCCCGCGGCAGGAAATGGCTCAAAACGCAACTTGAACACACTTTATTTTTACAGTGAAAACTGACCCTTTTTTTGTAAATTGCCTAGCTGTAGATTTTGAACCCTAGCTCTGCCAGCACCAAGGGAAACCTAGCAACCCTATACAGTTTTGAAAACTAGACACCCAGGAGAATCTAGGATGGGGTGACTTGACTGGCTCTCACCAGGTTATATTACCCAGAATCCCTTGGAAACCTCAAAATTTGTAAAACAAAAAATAAATTTTCCTCATATTTCTGTGGTGGAAATTTCTGGAATCTGCATGGATCCACAAAATTCCACCCACCCCGCATTCACCAAAGTCTTCTGAGAAAAATGGTACCTCACTTGTGTGGGTAGGTT
>CAWUFW010022969.1:0-84615 GCA_963921515.1 Calotriton arnoldi
GCAAGGCAGACCAGGAGGCCACAAACCACACGACAGCAGACAATCAAATGAATTGTGCCTAGCGTTGGTAGTTGTGGTAAAAATAGAAGACAATATTTACTTCCAACATTTTTGCTTGTAGATGCCATGGAACCTGGTTACTCTATAAACAATGCATCATTGGCAGCACCTTTGGAGAATAAAAGCAGCTCTATAAAAGATTTAAGTGCTTCTAGAATGCCTGTGTTTGTACAAAGCAGATGATACAGCATATCATTTAAAATCCTAAGTATTAGTTGATCTTTTCACGATGGTGCAGCAGGTGAAAAATGTGTTATACGACTCTAAAGGGGTCTCCCTTCATGTAGTGACATCACTTAATGAGACATACCAATACCATCCTGAAGCTCCCTCGTTATTTTCCTCCATTTTCGACTTCCAGCTGTACTTGCTCAGAGGCAAAGTCAAAGAGAACTTCAAACTTTTATTCCTTTGAAAATAAGAAGTTATGTATTTATGGCTTCCTAAAACTCATAAATGCCACCAATAAGATGAACAAGCTCCTAAAGCAAGAAGGGATAATGTTACTTACCCAGTAAGCATCTGTTCCTTGGCATGTAGAGCTGTAGATTCACATGCTTTGCATACTCCTGCCATCTAGTGTTGGGTCCGGATGTTTGCAAGTTGTTTTTCGTCGAAGAAGTCTTTCCAGTCACGAGGTAGATGACTCCTCCTTTGGGTGATAGTGCGCATGGGCATCGACTCAATTGTTAGATTGTTTCCCGCAGAGGGTGAGAATGGAGTTAGTAAGTAAAAAATAGAGATGTCCATGCGTATGTATATAGAGTAAGAGAGAGAACTGCAACAGGTACAGGTACCCAGGGAGGCGGGTAGGCGCATGTGAATCTACAGCTCTACATGCCAAGAACAGATGCTTACTGGGTAAGTAACATTATCCGTTCGAGGCATGTGAGCTGTAGATCACAGGCTTTGCATAGATTATACAGCAGTATTCTCCCAAAGCGGTGGCTAACCTGTAGCTGTTGGAGTTGCCAAACAGTGTTCCAAGTACTGCCTGGCCCACATTTGCTTGTTGTCTTGCTAACACATCTACATAATAGTGTTTGGTGAATGTATGTGGTGTAGACCACGTCGCAGCTTTACAAATGTCAACTATGGGGATGTTTCCTAAGAAAGCCATAGTAGCCCCTATTTTGCGAGTGGAATGCTCTCTGGGGGTATTGTTAAAGTTCTTTTTGCTTTTGCATAACAAGTTTGAATGCATTTAACAAACCATCTGGCAATACCGGAGTTGGATATGGGATTGCCCTTGTGTGGTGGTGCAAAAGCGGCGAAAAGTTGTTTAGTCTTACGAAATGATTTTGTTCTTTCAATGTAATATAAAAGGGCTCTTCTGCCATCTAAGGTGTGTAGAGCTCGTTCTGCCACAGAATCTGGTTGAGGAAAGAATACTGGTAATTCAACTGACTGATTGATGATAAAGGCAGATACTACCTTGGGTAGAAATTTGGGGTTAGTACGCAGAACCACTTTATCTCTGTGAAGTTGGAAAAAGGGTTCTTCTATAGTTAGTGCCTGTAGTTCACCCACTCTCCTCAGTGAAGTGATAGCAATGAGGAAAGCAGTTTCCAGGAGAGAAACACTGGCTCACATTTATGCATGGGTTCAAAAGGTGGGCCCATTAATCTTGTGAGGACTATGTTAAGATTCCACACTGGAGCAGGTGGAAGTCTTGGTGGAATAACTCTTTTGAGTCCTTCCATGAAAGCTTTGATTACTGGCACTCTGAAAAACGATAAATGTTGCTTATTTTGTAGATATGCAGCTATTGCAGCGAGATGTAGTCGGATAGAAGTGTAAGCTAATCCGGACTGTTGCAAGTGTAACAGGTAACAAATGATATTTTGTTTTGAAGCATCAAGAGGATGGATGTTGTTGTTATTGCAATAGATAACAAAACGTTTCCATTTGGCTGCATAACAGGCTCTTGTAGTAGGCCTACTGGCCTCTTTGATGATGTTCATACAGTCTGGTGGGAGATTTAGATAACCAAACTCTGACTTCAGGAGCCAGATCGCGAGGTTCAGTTGTTCGGTGATGGGTGTCTGATTTCTCCATGGCTCTGTGTGAGGAGACTGGATGTGAGGTGCAGCTTTTGATGTGGAACTAGTGCCAGCTCCAACAGGGTTGTGAATCACGGCTGACGGGCCCATGTGGGAGCTACTAGGATCAGTGTGAGGGATGTTTGCCTGAGTTTCCGAACCACTAATGGAATGAGTGGGAGAGGCGGAAAAGCGTAGGCAAATATCCCTGACCAGTTCATTCATAGTGCATTGCCTTTGGCGAGCTGGTGTGGGTACCTGGAGGCGAAATATGGGCATTTTGCGTTTTGGTGTGTGGCAAAAAGATCTATTTGAAGAACTCCCCAACTTTGAAAGTATGGGACGAGTACTTGAGGGTGAAGTTCCCATTCGTGTATTTGCTGTCTGTCTGCTGAGGAGATCGGCAATCTGATTGTTCACTCCTGGGAGGTGTTCCGCTAGGAGATGGATTTTGTGGTGAATGGCCCAACTCCAAATGTCTTAGGCCAAGTGTGACAGTTGGAGAGAGTGTGTCCCCCCGTTTTTGTATGTAATACATAGCTGTCATGTTATGTTATAGACATTTATATCGCGCGCGGCTACTCAGGAGTGTCCCTGCGCGGTACCTTGCTAGAGAGTGGGAGTCAGACAGAGGAGTTTATACAAAGAGCAGTATTTTCAGCCGTTTCCTGAACAGCTTAGCATCTTGGATACAACGAAGTTCCAAAGGGAGTGCGTTCCAAGCCACGGCAGCCTTATAGGCTAAAGAGCTGCCGCCCATTCTCACCCGGCGGACACGTGGAATCACTGCCAGGAACTGTGCCATAGAACGCAGGTTTCTTGAGGGCACGTAGAATTTAAAACGCTTCCTGAGATAGCCTGGGCCGGACTGATACAGGGCTGCATGGTAAGGGCTTTAAATCTCACTCTTTCCATAACCGGCAGTCAGTGGAGATCACGCAGATGTTGTTGTATGCTTGATCTTTGAGGGATATTCAGTAAAACCCTGGCTGCGGCATTCTGGATAGACTAGAGTTTTTTCAACTGGTACCCAGGAACGCCAACATAAAGTGCGTTTGCGTAGTCAATACGCGACAGTATTAGGGCGCGGGTGACCATCTCTTTAGCAGGCTGTGGTAGAAACTTCCTAAGTGATCTTAGGACACCAAAACATTGTCCTGCTAATTTTTTTATCTGAGTGGTAAACCTAAGATCCTCATTAAACCAAATCCCCAGATTTTTTACAGGTTGGCCATCTGAATTAGGTAGAGGATATTCGGCCGGCCAAAGGGATTCTTTGAACTGAGAGGGAAAGGTACCGTACAAGAGGTATTCGGACTTGTCCTCGTTGCACTTAAGCTCCGCAGCATGAAGCCATTTAAAAACGGCCGACAGGCAAGCTCTGGCCTGAGCAGGAGAAGAGTCATCTTTACTCCAAGTGAAGAGGAGCTGGGTATCATCAGCGTAGGCGATGATCTTGGCACCCAGCTCCTCTGCCAGATAAATCAGAGGAGTCAGATATATATTAAAAAGGAGAGGGCACAGAGTGGAGCCCTGAGGGACTCCAGTGGACAGAGCTTGTGGCGAAGAGGAAAACGGGGGCATCCATACTTGCTGAGAGCGTTGATCCAAAAATGAACCAACCCAGCTCAGCGCAGAACCTGTCACCCCAATGTCAGACAGGCGGGCCAGAAGCAGCAAGTGAGGGACGGTGTCAAATGCCGCAGAGAGGTCTAATAAAATCAGAGCCGCTCTGCCGCCAGCGTCCAAACACTCTCTGATGGCCTCAGTCATTTCAACCAGGGCAGACTCAGTACTAAAACTGGCCCTAAAACCTGATTGGGCTGGATGAAACAAGCCTTCGTCTTCCACAAAGGAGGTAAGTTGTTTATTTACCGCCTTCTCACAGACTTTGGCCACGGCTGGAAGTAGCGAGATTGGCCTGTAGCTACTAGGGATCAGAGGATCAAGAGAAGGCTTCTTTAGCAAAGGCAAGAGTTTGGCTTGCTTCCACGTCAGAGGCACCGTAGCTGTCCTCAAGGATAGATTAATCAGAGTGTTAACCTCAAGGTTGACTGTCTCAGCTACTGAGGCCAACAGCCTGGCCACACAGGGATCGGACGGGGAACCAGGTTGTCGGTACGAACTAAGACAGTTTTGCCGACTAGGAGAGTCTGAAATGCTTTGAGCGCTAGAAAGACTGCTAGCAGCTCTAGATGATTTATGTGGAGAGATTTTTGCTGTTGACTCCACAGGCTGGGCACTGTGTGGTGCTGAAGATGAGCCCCCCCAGCCAGTGAGGGACGCGTCCACTGTTAGCATAGTCTGTGGAACTGGGTCTATGAAGGACCGTCCTTTTGATACATTTTGTGTGTTCCACCACTGCAGAGAGCGAGGAGTACGGCCGCTTACCAACACTAGATCGGTTAACAGACCCTGCGATTGGTTCCACTGACTCGCTAAGCATTCTTGTAGGGGACGCATGTGAAGCCTGGCATGGGGAACGATCATGATGCAAGATGCCATCATTCCCAGTAGTTGCATATACACTCGAGCTGGAAGCGAGTGATTGGACTGAAACTGGAGAACTAGCGCCTGAATGTTGCAAATTCTGGCTGTATTGGGAAAGGCCAGAGCCTTTTGAGTATCTAAAGTGGCTCCTGGGTAATTTTGAGTGTTGGAAGGTTGGAGATGCGATTTCAACACATGGACTGTGATTCCCAGTTGGTGCTGTAGTGTCCTGTGAGTATGCTGGAGACACTTTGGATACGTACTGGCTTTGATGAGCCAGTCGTCCAGGTAGGGGAAGACATGAATGTGTTTTCTTAGATGAGCAGCGACTACTGCCAGACATTTTGTAAAGACTTTGGGAGCAGTGGTGACTCCGAAGGGGAGTACCTTGAACTGGTAATGTTGGCCCGCTACCACAAGTCTGAGAAATTTACGATGAGCGGGATGTATTGGAATATGAAAACAGGCGTCCTTTAAGTCTAGAGTAGAGAGAAAGTCGCCCTGTTGCAAGAGCGGGAGCACTTGTTGAAGTGTTACCATGTGAAAATGGTCTGACTGGATGTAAAGATTTAATTCTCTGAGGTCCAAGATTGGTCTGAGAGAACCGTCCCTTTTGGGTATGAGAAAGTAAAAGGAATATACGCCCGACCTGTGGTATTGTAGTGGTACGGGCTCTATAACCCCTCTTAAAAGGAGAGACTGAATCTCTTGTTTGAGGCGGTGTAAGTGATCCAGTGATATTTTGTGTTAATGTGGAGGAATGTTTGGATGATTGTTGGTGAACTCCAGGCAATAACTAGAAGATAATTTTTAGTAGCCATTTGTCTGTAGTTATGGATTGCCAGACGTGTAGGAAATGTGAAAGACGCCCCCCCGACAGGTGTTAAATGGCGGGGTAGTGTAGGCAAGTCACTGTTTGATGTTGGAGGGGGAGGCGCGTGTATTGGAGCCTCTACCTTTGCCATTGTTGCCTCTGTAACCCCCTCTGAAGTAACCCTTAGAGGCAGAGGGTTGATTGTTGCCTTTGTAGGTGGTGGCGGCAGTATCTGACGAGGTATTTTTGGACCCTCCGCGGTAGAAGGAGCGCTGAAAGGAACCACATCCTGGGGTTAATTTAAGGGCTCCAATAGATTTGGCCACTTCTGTGTCCTTCTTAATTTTTTCTAGTGAGGAATCTACCACAGGGCCAGAGACGTGTTCCTTGCCAAATGGTGTGTTCAGGATAGAAGTTTGAACCTCTGGTTCGAATGCACAAGTTACTAACTTGTGTAACGATATATCTGTAAGAGACAGTAGTTAGTGACAGATTCCTTACCTTAGAATATCCCCAGGCGTCAGGCTGGATCCGGAAAGTTTTTTGCGTAGCAGTACCCTCTTGCGCGTCGGTAGGCGGCGTCGTGCGGCTCCGCGTCCGTCGTCGGCGTCGTGATCGCCGGGATGACGTCGCGGGCAGTACTTAGGCGCCGCCCCTGCGCGCTGACGTCAGTTCTGTACACGACTTTCCGCGCCAGGAACGCAGAGCCATGCAAGAAGCTGACATAGGTGTCTGAAAAATACTAGGGCCCTGAAAGGGATGTCCTTAACCCTAGAAATCAGTTCGCAGAACGGGGAGGATGGGTGGGGCGGTAGGAATCTGTCACTAACTACTGTCTCTTACAGATATATCGTTACACAAGTTAGTAACTTGTGCATCTGAAAGAGACACGTTAGTGACAGATTCCTTACCTTAGAATAGATACCCCAGCAATACCAACCCGGTGGTGGGTCTGCGAACAAAGATCAGACAAGGAAGTCCTGGAGGACAGAACGGCCAAAGAAGCCGTCCCTCCGGACCTGACTGTCAAGGCAGTAATGCTTTGTAAACGTGTGCAGCGAGGCCCACGTAGCTGCCTGACAGATAACCGGCAGCGGAACACCGCGGCCCAAGGCCGTGGTAGCAGCCGTTGCCCTGGTGGAATGGGCACGCAGCCCAACAGGAGGTTCCTTTTAGCCAAAGAATAGCAGGTCTTGATGCACAAGGTAACCCAGCGGGAGATGGTCCTCTTGTGCACCGCCCGACCTTTTTGGCGCCCACGTAGCCAACAAAGAGCTGGTCATCCACCCGGAAGTGTTTTGTGCGGTCAATATAGAAAGAGAGCGCACGTTTTGGGTCCAGACGGTGGAGCCTCTCTTCCTCTCTGGAAGGATGCGGAGGCGGAAAGAAGGTGGGCAAAGTGATGGTCTGCCCAATGTGGAAAGCAGTAACCACCTTTGGCAAGAAGGACGGACGCGTCCGAAGAACAACCTTGTCTGGATGAACAGACAGAAAGGGAGGTTTGCAAGATAGAGCCTGGAGCTCACTCACCCGCCGAGCGGAGGTGATGGCCACCAGAAAGGCTGTCTTCAGAGTCAGAAGACGAAGAGGACAGTTATGTAGAGGCTCAAAGGGAGCGCACATTAAAAGGTAAGAACCAAGTTCAAGTCCCACTGAGGCATCACAAACGGAACAGGAGGGAAGAGGTGAGTAATGCCTTTTAAGAACCTGTTAACAACAGGGGACTTGAAAAGGGAGGGCTGATCAGGGAGCCTGAGGAAGGCCGAGATAGCACAAAGATAACCCTTGATGGTACCCAGGGCAGAACCCTGTTGGGCCAAAGAGAGAAGGAACAGAAGGACCTCAGAAAGAGGGGCAGAAAGGGGATTCAGAGCCTTTGCTGTGCACCATGCCACAAATTTGTTCCACCTGCAGGCGTATACCACCTTAGTGGAGGGACGCCTGGCTGCCAGAATCACATCACAAACTTCGGGAGGCAAGTCGAAAGGAATCAACTGCCGCCGCTCAATCTCCACGCAAGCAGGTGTAGACTGGACAGGTTCGGGTGGAGGACCGTCCCCTGCTGCTGCGACAGAAGATCCTCCCGAAGAGGCAGACGGATCGGGGATCTACGCTCATATTGAGTAGCTCGGGATACCAAACTCTTCGAGCCCAGTCCGGAGCCACAAGAATGACTTGGGCCCGGTCGTGCCGAATCTTCTTCAACACTCTGGGTAGAAGTGGTATAGGCGGAAAGGCGTACAAGAGACCGCAACTCCACTCGTGACGAAAAGCGTTGCCGGCGAGTGCCGCCTTGGAAATTCCAACGCGCAGAACTGATGACATTGCGCGTTCTCTTCGGTGGCGAATAGATCTAACCAAGGCTCTCCCCACTGTAGAAAGAGTCCTTGCGCCACTTCCGAGTGAAGACGCCATTCGTGATCCATCATGCACCTGCGGCTGGAGTTCGTCCGCCCTGGCGTTCAGGGAACCTGCCAGGTGTTGAACCACCAGGAACATGCCCTGATGTTCCAGCCATGTCCAGAGGCGCAGAGCCTCCTGACAAAGGGTCCACGACCCCACCCCGCCTTGTTTGTTGCAGTACCACATGGCGGTGGTGTTGTCTGTGAACACCTGCACTACCTTCCCTTTGACAGAGGGAAGGAATGCCCTGAGTGCAAGTCGGATCGCCCGGAGCTCCAGAAGGTTGATATGGAGCCGGGACTCCGCCCGGAGACCAGAGGCCTCTGATCTCCGCCTCTCCCATGTGACCGCCCCATCCCAGAAGGGACGCGTCCGTCACAACTGTGTGCTCTGGCTGGGGAAGGGAGAGGGATCTGCCCATGACCCATTGCCGGTTCGAGAGCCACCACTGCAACTGTTTTGCAGTCCCCTCCGAGATCTGGACGTGATCGGACAGGTCGCCCTGGTGCTGCGCCCACTGGAACTTCAGGTCCCACTGCAGAGCCCGCATATGCCATCTGGCATGAGTGACCAGCAGGATGCAGGAGGCCATGAGGCCCAGCAGCCTCAGGGTCATCCGTACCGAAACCCAGGATAAGGGCTGAAAGATCGGAATCATAGCCTGAATATCCCGGACTCGCCGTTCGGGAGGATAGGCCCGAAACTGCGTCGTGTCCAGAACTGCTCCGATGAAAAGGAGCTGTGGAGAAGGAATCAGATGCGACTTTGGCACATTGATGGAGAACCCCAGCGAGTGCAGGAGTTCGGCCGTAGTCTGGAGGTGGGAGACAACTGCCTGGGGCGAGCCCGCCTTCAGCAGCCAGTCGTCGAGGTAGGGGAAGACTGAAACCCCTGCCCGGCGCAGATGAGCTGCGACCACCGCCATCACTTTCGTGAACACCCGAGGGGCACTGGTAAGGCCAAAGGGGAGCACGGTGAACTGAAAATGCTCGAGGCCTACCGTGAACCGAAGGTAACGCCGGTGGGCCGGCAGGACGAGGATGTGGAAATAGGCGTCCTGCAAGTCCAACGCTACCAACCAGTCTCCGGGGTCGAGGGCAGTCAAGACCTGAGCTAGGGTGAGCATCTTGAACTTCTCCTTCCGGAGGAAGCGATTGACGTTCCGGAGGTCCAAGATAGGACGCATGTCCTCCTTGTCCTTTTGGGCACCAGAAAGTAGTGGGAGTAGCAACCACGCCCTACTTCTGGGGGTCGGAACATGCTCGATGGCCCTCTTGGCCAAGAGGGCCGTGACTTCCTTCTGTAGAAGCACCAAGTGATCCCCTGACATGCGGTGGAATTGAGGTGGCATGGCTGGGGGGGTGGTCTCGAAGGGGAGGGAGTAGCCCCTTCGGACAATGTCCAAGACCCACTTGTCCGAGGTGATGGGACGCCAGTGGTGAAGGTGATGGCGGACCCTGCCCCCGACTGGCGTGCTGTGCACCTGAAAGGAGGGACTAGGAGGGCTTGGAGGCCGCGGACGGGTTGGAGGTGGTGGCCTGACCCGCACGCTGGTTGCCCGAACCGCCACGGCGGTATCCACGTCCTCGGCCACGCGAAGGCGCTTGCTGCGCGGGCCGTTGGCCGGGCTGTGGACGTGACTGGGCGCCCCTTCCGTGGCCACGAAAGGGGCGAAAAGCAGAGCGTTTGCGGAGGGCGCACAACAGCAAGGCCCAGGGACTTAGCAGTAGCCCGTGAATCCTTGAAACGCTCCAGCGCATGGTCCGCCTTTGAACCAAAGAGACCGACTCCATCAAAGGGCATGTCCATGAGAGTATTCTGGACATCCCCTGAAAAACCAGTGGTTCTCAGCCAGGCGTGGCGACGCAGCGCCACCGTCGTTGCAAGCGATCTGCCCAGCGAGTCGGCGGTATCAAGGCCACAGCGGATGGTATACTTAGCCGCATCACGCCCTTCCGCAATAGCGCGGGTAAGCAGTGTCTGGACCTCCTCAGAACACTGCGGCAAAACATCAGCCACCGAATCCCACAGGGAGTGGGTGTATCGGCCCAAGAGGCAAGCGGTATTAACAGACCGCAAGCCAGCACTGGAGGAAGAGAAAGCCTTCTTCCCAAAGTGATCCAGGCGCTTGGATTCCCTATCCGGAGGGGCGGTAGGGAAGGCTGTTTGGGAGGCAGAGGCTTGGACAACCAAGCTCTCAGGGGTGGGGTGTTGGGAGAGAAACAGGGGGTCGCCCGGAGCCGGGCGATGGCGTCGGGCCACGTTCCTATCCACAGGAGCCCCTGTGGTGGGTTTGGACCAGGCACCCAAAAGAACGTCAGTGAGTGCATCGTTGAACGGCAGCACAGGCTCCGAAGAGGAGGCCGCCGGCTGAAGCACTTCAGTCAGGAGGTTAGTCCTGACGGCCACTGTAGGCAACTGGAGATTTAAGGCTCCAGCAGCTCTACGCAACACCGTTGCAAAATTAGCCCCTCCTCCGTTGCCACGGGAGGAGACAGCATGCCAGAGTCGGGGAGGTATCCAGCCCACTGGCATCCCCAAGTTCCTCAACCCAGTCCGGGTCAAACTCGCACTGTTGTGTGAGAGGGTCGTCAGACCCCTCCCAGCTCTCCTGGTCCTCCTCAGGTTGAAAAGATGGAGGAGGAGGGACATAAGGGACCCAAGGCCTCATCGGCGCCGGAACCGGCGTCGGGCGGCGCCGGTCCGGCTCCATGTCCGGACCCGGGGAGAACCGGGGAACGACGCCGCCCGGGCCCCGGACGGCGTCGGAAACGGCACCGGGGACATCGGCGTCGGCGGAGGCGTGGTTAGGTCAACCGGCGTCGATGGAGGTTGCGGCACCACCGGAACCGGGGTCGAGGCCGGGGCCAGAGCCGAGGCCGGGACGAAGGCTGGTGGGACAGGCGACGCCGGGACCGGAGTCGACGGCGGCGCCGGAGCAACCCCATCTGGGCCCGCGGGGCCCGAAGGCGCACCGGAGGGACCTTGAGGCCCGAAGAGGCGGGCCATGGCCGACAGGAATTTCTGTACTTCGGCCGGAGTCGCCCCGAACCCGGGAAGGACGGGTAATGCGGGGGCAACTCGACAGGCACGTCCGGGGCCGCGGGGGCGGGACGGTGCCGACAGGGACCTCAGCCGAGTCGCGCGACCGGCGAGGCGAAGTCTTAGAGCGATGACGCCGCTTAGACTTCTTGTGCTTCGACTTACCGGAGGAGCGCGAAGACTTGGATTCCGACGAACGGCGGGGACTCCGCGTCCGGCCCCTCGACCTCTCCCGGGACCGGGGCTTGCTGCGGCGCGGAGCCGACTGCCGGACTTCAAGGAGCTTTCGAGACCGCTCTCGCAAAGCCTTCGGATGAAGTTTCCGGCAGTCAGGGCACGACTTCGTGTCGTGGCCTCGGCCGAGGCAGAAGAGACACTCGAGGTGGGGGTCCGTGATGGACATCATACGACCACATTCCTCGCAGGGCTTAAAGCCGGGCATCCCTACGACACCTTAGGAGTCGTGAAGACTCGTTGAAGAGAACAGTGAAAAATTTCACAAAAGATAGTCAAAAAGTGACTAGGGCACTGCTCTTCCCGGATCTGCGCTTACTGGCGCGGAAAAAGAAGAACTGACGTCAGCGCGCAGGGCGGCGCCTAAGTACTGCCCGCGACGTCATCCCGGCGATCACGACGCCGACGACGGACGCGGAGCCGCACGACGCCGCCTACCGACGCGCAAGGGTACTGCTACGCAAAAAACTTTCCGGATCCAGCCTGACGCCTGGGGATATTCTAAGGTAAGGAATCTGTCACTAACGTGTCTCTTTCAGATCCTGAAATACGTAACCAGGCATGCCTTCTTAAAAGGACGCTGGTGTTGACAGCTCTGGCTGCAGTGTCTGCAGCATCTAGGGAGCACCTGAAAGAATTATTGGAAATGAGCTGTCCCTCCCGCACTAGGTCGTGTGCCTTGGACTTGTGTTCATCAGGTAGAAATTGGAGCAACTGCTCTATTTCATCCCAATGCGCCCTGTCATAGCTAGCTAACAGTGCTTGTGTATTGGAGATGCGCCAAAAGTTCGCAGCCTGAGAGGCTACTCTTTTCCCCGAAGTGTCTAGTAGCTTAGATTCTTTGTCTGGGGGTGGAAAATCTCCTGTTTGTGAATTGGCCCTTTTGTGTGCATTGGAAACTATCAAGGAATCCAATGGTAACTGCCCCCTTATGTATGCTGGATCTGATGGTGCCGACTTCTATTTCTTGTCTACCCTAGGGGTGAGAATACGTGCCCTGACGGGATCATTAAAAATATCGTCTACGTGTCTGATCATACCCTTGAGCATAGTGAGTGTTTGCAAGGACTTTTGTGTACTACTAAGAGTCTCGAAAAGGAAATCCTCTTCCAGGGATTCCTTATGCAGCTGAACCCCATGGTAGATAGCAGCTCTACCCAACCGTTCTATGTATCCTACACTGTCGTCCGGTGGAGAAGGCTTGCTAGGGTACAGATCAGGATCATTCCCTGTGGGGGAATTAGTGTTGTAATCTGTCCAGGGGTCTGCGGGTATTGGTTCATTGTCCCCAGCCCAATCCCCATCATCTTGATCCTCAGGTGTATGTGGTGGTGATTGCTCAGGTGAAATTAGTAGTGGCTGAAGCTGAGGAGAAGGGGGTGATGGAAGAGGAGGAGGAGAAGGGTTAGAACCGACATTTTTCCTTTTTAAAGGAATGTGGTAGACCTCTTCCGTCTCAGGTTTGCGTTTTATTGTCACCCTTGTGGTAATATGTCCAGTTGTTGGGTGAATGTATAGCTCCTGCTGTTTCGTATCCGGTTTGGAGGGAAGAGCATTGAAATGTTGCTCTTTGGATGGAATCGGCACATCCGTTTGTTTCGGTGCTGAAGGCTTCGGTGCCGGCGTTTTGGGTGCCTGGGTTTTGGATGCCGCAAATTTCGGATCCGAAGACATTTTCGCCGTCGAAGGGGGTGGGGCGGAGCCTGTCTTTGACTTCGATCCCGAAGGTTTCGGCTTGGTGCCCGTTTTCTAACAGTTCGGTTAGAAGCCAGAATGCTTTTGGGTATGTTTCGGTGGCGAGCCTGAGGGCGGGGCGTCGGAAACATGTTCTCGGTGCCGACCGTGGCCCGGAGGCGGGGGTTGGACCAGAGCCGCCTTCTTGGGCTGAGGTGGGCTTTGGGGCAAGGGAGGATCTGTACTCACGGTACGCTGCCCTAGCGGGATGTCTTCTTCCCCGTCGGAGCCATAGTCAGAGATGGAGATCGGGTCGTGTTCTTCCTCAGCTCCCATGGCGTCTCCGGTCTCTTGTTCCGAATCTTCTCCGAAGAGGTCCGGAATGGAACTTGTGTGTTGGCTCTGCATGTCGCGACGTCAAGCCCGACGGTCGCGAAGCGTTTTCTTCGATCAGAAAGCCTTACACGCGTCGCAGTCCTGTTTGCTGTGCTCCGGAGACAAGCATCAGGTTGCACAGTTCGTGTGAGTCGGTGCGCGGAAACTTCACGTGGCACCGAGGGCAGAATTTAAATGGAGTCCGTTCCATCGACTAAGAGGCGGACCGGCGCGGGTGGCCCGACGGCGTTTCACGAGCTACCCGACCGAAAGAGGGTTTTTCCAGTAAATACGATACGCGGAGAATGGGATTACGCAATCGAAAACAATACCGTCGAGGGTGAGTGTGTTGCGCACCGAGGGAAACCGGAGAAACGGTGTCGAACCGGAGCGCAGCAATTCATATCCGAAACCGATGGCGGAGAAAAACAATCTAACAATGGAGTCGATGCCCATGCGCAATATCACTGAAAGGAGGAGTCCCCTACCTCATGACTGGAAAGACTTCTTCGAAGAAAAACAACTTGCAAACATCCGGACCCAACACTAGATGGCAGGAGTATGCAAAGCATGTGATCTACAGCTCACATGCCTCGAACATAAGTTTTCAGATGAGCACTCTGTCGTTTAGCAGACTCCCCATCTTCAGGCATCTCTCAGGTGCCAGCCGGGAGCCACAGAATGTTCATCTACGCCACCCTGTGTAGCACTTGGCAGCTAGGCCCTATTCCAGATCCACAAAGGAGGATCCCACAGCTGTAATGTAATTTCAGCTTTAAATTAAATGCCACTGGAGGTACCGAGGGAAAGAATGGAATCAAGACAGCAGAAGGAACTTGATAATCATATTGAAAATGTATCTTTATTATTGTAATGCAGTCCAAATCGATAATCATATCCTCTTAGAGAAGAAAGGGAATCTAAATAATTTGTTAGGAAAAGCATTGCCAAAGGTGCCTAACTTGTAAAGTATACTTCATCTAGCTTATACTCACCTGCAAGATTCACAAATATGCGCCTAGGAAAGTACTACAGTCTGAGAAGAATAACAAACAGCTCAGAATCAAAACAATGGAAATATAGCACAACTAAAGCATCATTCCTCTCATCCGAGTTTAAATATTATATATAATTTAGTTTAACCGCACTGACTCCACACTGGTCGATGTACAAATGTAAAATATTCAATTAAAGATACAATTCCGAGCCGCTTGATGGCAGGATAATGCACAACCGGCCAATCGAGTTGACTGCACCTGGTCAATCACACAACCTCTGTAAAATGGTCATGAAGGTGGTCAGGGAGGTTCAGAATGAGCATCTACACTATTTCACACAGGTTGTGGGACTATCGAGCAAGAAGGCAAGTTGGGTTCATGGAACAAAGGTCATCAGTTCAGATTAGATTTCTTCAATCCTTTTCAACTTCCTTTCTGTCGGAGTAAAGGAAAAAGAGCTGGGGTTCTTTTTTGGGGAAGAGTCATCCTGAACAAAAAAACTCTCCGGAGAGGGGGTGAGCTGTCAAAAGTTTCAGGAGCCGAACAATTACAGCAGATGACCTGAAGGTACACTACAGGAGCAGAAGATGGTTTGTTCCAGGTTACCAAAATCAGATCCATCAGCGCTTCAAAGCACACCAGAAAAGGTGAATGATGTCAGCTGCAGATTTGCGAGGAGATTATCTTTATTCTCCCTACCGGTAAAGGTAACTCAAGGTCCTCCTCTGCCCTGCGTAGGACAACCATGGGAGACTCAAAGCCTACCGCAGGAGGAGAATCCAAACCTCTGTCATCTTACTGTGCTAAATGGTTCTATTATCTATAGCCATGGGGGTAGATTGTTGCCTGCCTCACTGCTGCCATCACCACCATAATAAACAAAACTGGGTATTTGAATAGGATATGAATAAGAGCCAAAAAGCCCCTCAAGCCTGCCATAATACACTTCATGGGACAAAGGCATTTAAAGGGACTTCTCCAAATAGTGCTTCATCTGAAGTGTCTGGATCTAGTATGATGGAATTTGTTTTCTGATAAGTCATCATTTTCTGTAAAGGATGTGAAGTATACGGTGAATGAGACCAGCAAGGTCTTTGGCAGAGTAAGAGTTATGGCTGGCTCTGCAACGCCGTCAGGAGAAGGGGGAACTAATGGGGGTGGAGGGGAGGGAGGTCTAGTAGCACCAGGAATGGAGTCACTGCAGGGCGCGTGTTTGGATGTCCCAACAGATTCTTGGGCCAGCTGGCCCACCAGAAGGTGCTGTGGTGGAGCGTAAGAGGGCCTGGGTGAAAACCAGGAGCAGGAAAATCTGGAAACTTGGTACTATCAGTGAAGCAGTGAAGCCGAAGAGACCCTCTTGAGGTTCTTTTTGAATTTCTTCCTGGACTAGTCCTTGGAAGTAGCCTACTTCGAGGATTTGCTGGTCTCAGGTGGGTCGGAGAGGGAGCCAGAGCGTGGATTGGGCTGCCAATGGGCTTGGCATTTGTCTTGGGCCTGCACCATGTAAAGATTTTCCTCCTGCTTTATGACCGCCTTAGCATACATGAAGTCATACCTCTCACTTCATGACAGTTTTAGTGTACAAGAAGGCACGTCTCACACAACTTGGAGTTATCCTTGGGCTCCAGGTACCACAGGCAGACATCTTGTGGGTCCGAAAGAGACATCTGCTTGTGACAGGATCGACATGGTAAAAGTCCAGAAATTTCAGGGGATACATCCTGCCTTATAAACACTGCAAAAGAAACATTTTGAAGTAAATACTTTGAGGAGAAAAAGGGTCTACACGTCAAAAGGTGTGGGAAAAAAAGGAACTAGTGTCAGCCTTATGCAGCTCCTAAATGTCATATCCACAGTGGGATCAAGTTTGAGCAGAAACACAACCTATTGGTCAGAGCTAAATGCTACAATAAAACTGCAATAGCTGACTGGGAATTTAAGTATTTTTTTTTTTAATTCATGGAAAACCCCAGACAGGAGAAGGGTGTAAGTAAGTGAAAAATAAACTGCTCTGACAGCAGGAGAGCTTAATATGATAAGCTAGTTGTTTGGACAGTGCTTAATATATACAGGTGTTTCTCAAGGCTCTGTGAATTACATTGTTTTAGCCTTTTTTTTCTAAAAGGTCTTTTTACTGTATTATTACAATGAAGTTGTGTATGTAGAGCATTTCAAGGATGACCGTTTCAGTGACACACATTCAAATTCACTTTAAAGTGGGCCTCCGGTTTCTCATGTAGTCATGACTGCACCTTTCAACATTTCCAGCTTCAGGTACCTTCACTTAAAATAGCCTTAAACCTTAACTAGCCTACATCAACTTTAACAA
Organism: Calotriton arnoldi; assembly: GCA_963921515.1. Classification (NCBI taxonomy): domain Eukaryota; kingdom Metazoa; phylum Chordata; class Amphibia; order Caudata; family Salamandridae; genus Calotriton; species Calotriton arnoldi. Next base: position 16,462 of record CAWUFW010022969.1, read on the forward strand.
CCCTGGATGCTCAGGTCCGCCTTTCATTTCTTCAGTAGTTTACAGATCCATGGCTTTGAGTCCTTCCACCTCCTTATTTCAGTAGCCGGTATCTTTGTGTTTCACCACGTGCTTTGATAGTGCCCATATCTTCCCCGATGAATGTCCCAGTATTTGTTCAGCAGAGTGGACTCACTGTCTAGACTCATTGAACAAATTCAGTACCTGCATCCACATAATCTGCAACAGGTTGCCTGCGTTGACCCCATTTCTCTTTTTCCCAAAAGACTATGCTCTCTGCAATCGACCAACTTTCTCCCTCCTTTTTCCATCTACAATGGGGCAGGCCTTCACGTGAGCGCCAGAGCATCGGTATAGCTCTCTTAGCCAGCACTAGCAGCAGGTTCAGAAACTTGGTTCCCACCTTCTGTGACTTCGGCCGGTATAGAGGCCCAGCAAGCATACACCCATAGGACAAAGATTAACTCTATCTAAAGTTTTCCATGCCGACTGTGGCACCATTCCAGAAGTGGGTAATTTTAGGACAATTCCAGACCATATGCAAGAAATGAATGTCCACTAACATGCCCCTAGGGCACCTCTTATTGTCAGTCTCTGCTACAACATTCAGTTTGTAGGGTTTTTAGGTAAATGGTATGGATGCAGTTAAACTGTGTGTACTTCAATGTGGTGTTCCTGGAGATACTGTGTGGGTATTCCAGAACAGTATCCCATTCTTTATCCCTCAGTTCTCTGCCTATTTTCTCCTCCCAGCAAGCCTGTAAACAAGTAAAGCTACATTAAATCATTGATAGGAGTCTTTTGGAGAGCTAGGATATCGGTTTGTGGTTCTGTTTTATTAACTGCACCACTGCGCCATACATCATGTACTGAGCCTCTATTAGACTATATTCCTCAATCATGGAGGCCAGGCTTCAAATTACCCCAGTTTCACGGCATTACTTGTGGTGGGTATCTCTGCTTCCGACCAATCTCTTTTCTTTCAAGCTGTAAAAAACCACCCTCTGGTGGTGGGAGGGTCCACCAGGGGCAGTGCCAGAGCATATGCTGGGCAGTGCTGGGTACTCTTAACCACCCCACCTCCAACTTCGTAGGGCCGTTCTTAGGTGTTTAGTCTTCCTCATTGGGTTTTGGGAGGGCCCCACCAGCTTCGCAGCACTCGCTCCTGCTGCGGTTCGCCGTTGGCCCTTGCTTCTCCTCGCTTTATCCCATCAAGCTACTTAGCCAGCCATTGCAGTTCAGTGGCCAGGAAGTACAGCTCGTGATCAGGTGCCTCCAATCCCCCCTCGCTGACAGGATGCTGGAGTATAAGCAGGGTTACTCTCTACAGTGACTGTAACGCACTGCCCAGAGTCCCCTCCCCAATACATTCTACCTGACAGATTTTAACTCTTAGATATCGGAGTACGTGTGGTCCCCATTTGATTCCCAGACAAGTCACCACTGCTGGAGTTTGTGTCATTGTTCTCCCAGTTGGCAGTACGGTCAGACACTCTCCCCAGCTCCACCAGGTATTGGACACTCTGGGGAATACTTGCTGCAGCATCCCGAAGGCAAAGCAGCATGTTGTCTCCGTATAGTCAGATTATGTGTTCCGAGACTCTCAGCAGGATGCCCTGGCCATGCCTGTCCACCCTCAGTATGTTAGCAAAGAGTTTCACTGCCAATGCAAATAGCATTGGCAAAAAGGGACCCTCCTACCTTGTGACCCGGAATATTGTGCATGCTCCGGAAATGCACTGACAGGTACTTGCCAACGCCTGACAGTGTGCATACATTAGGGTGATCCATTTATCCCACTCCTCCTCCAGATTCATGCATTTCATAACAGTCTGCAAATAACCACAGTGTAAAGTATCAAACATTTTTTCTAGGTCTATCGAGAAGACCCCTGCCTCCTGATACTGTGTGAAAGGAGTTTCTTCTAAGCTCCTAAATAGTCTTGTGACATTAAGAGATGTATTGCATTTGAGGACGAATCCATTTGGTCACTGTGGATTAGTTCTTTAAGGTAGGGAGAGGCGCAGCTGGCCAATACTCTTAGAATTGTATAATACAGATTTAACATTTTGAGTGGCCTGTAGGACGCCGCATCAATATTATCCCTAACTGAGGTGCCTACATTTAAGATTCCAATTAGCATGTAGAGGCTAGATATATTTACATTTCGCATGAAATTACTGCAGATGTGCACTCGGACTAAGAGTGGTACGTGCACATTTTGAGTTCAAGCAAAGTACTGCTCCCATGACAAAGAGGCAGAGGCCTGTCTCACAACCAAGAAGGAAAGTCACTGATTTGCCTACCATTAGCTGATATGAGCAAAAATTGAGCAGGCTAGTGCTACATTTCCACCACACTGACAATTAAGTAATTGGAACGGTCTCATTAGTCTGGTGTGGCTAGATTCAAAACATCAGCCAAAAACAGAAGCTCTCAAGTTGACCCATGGTAGGTAAGTAGGTATGTAATCATGTTGCTTTCACTGGTACTGTTTTCTATCATACATGCTGCACTTAAAATTAAAAAAATAAAGAATGGAAAGGAAAAAACTGCCACAGACCAACTACGGACACTAGACATGGAACAACTCAGGAGAAATGAATCTCTGCATAAATGTTCAATACTACTTATTTGGAACAATCATGATATGCAATCTATGCATTGGCATTTCTATAGTACATAAAGAGTTTGTGATCAATTGAATGCAAAAGGAGTAGGGTTGATATATGTCAGAGTTAAGAAAATCTTAAGGCGTTGCCACTGATTTTTTCAAATATTAAGCAGTATGTTTACCGGTGGGAAAATGTTTGCTCTGTGCCACCACCTCAAGCATTAATGAAACCTCTGGGAGCTGAGATCAAGATTCCCAGTAGTGTTAGAAACTGGAATTGCTCCATCTCGATCATAAACATCGAGAATTTTCAGTGTCAGCATTTAATATGCACTTGGAAATTTTCTGTAAGACAAAAGGAGACTTGCAAATGCTGCATCTCTAAAGATTGCAGAAATTGAGCCAGTGTGATTATAAGCTTCCTTGGAAACTTGCAAAAGTACAAGTTCCAGATCAGGCAAAGCTCACATCACCCCTCTCTTCTTGTACATCAGAAATTACCTGGAACACCAGACCTTGCAACAATTTTGCATTGCGATGCGGTCCAATGCTAATTTTGCTGATCTGAGGTGGCCACAAACATCAACGTGAAGCTCAAAACAAGAAACAGATTCTCCACCAAAGGTTGACACTGTCAACACATTCTAGAGGAGAGATGGTGTCAGTATGCAAGATGGTACAACATTGGCATTTCCTGCTAATGTCTAAAGCATGGGAGTCAAATCCGAAACATTTGTAACACTGACTCATCAAATACTGTATAAATATGGCCAGAGCTTGCTTTTCTCCATTCAAAAGAATTGATTTGCCCGCTTGCCTTGAAAAAAGTTTGACATCCCTCTCCCATATGGCCTTTGGATGCATTTAAGCACAGCGTTTAGAGGGCCCTGCGTTGTGATTCAGACCCAGGGACTAACCGTCAGATGCAGAAACCGCTAACAAACAACATCTGCCCCTTACAGCTAAAACAAAGCTTAAAACCCACAGATTTTGGAGTCAGCATGGTAAAAATTACACCTTTTGGGTGGAGGTATGTGGGGGGAGTTCAGCACAAAACGAGACTCCTTGGAGTTTGACATTTGTCACAAGCAGAAAGTACACTTAAGACTCAGTCACCTTTATGAACCTTAACCTTTTTCTTCACCTGAATATACAGGCAATAAAGCAACCAAAAACAGCTTAAGGAGTTCCCTTCAAGTAGAACTTGGCAAAGGCAGTATATCTTAAGTGAAAGACTTAACTAGTATGCAGTGACATGCATACTGTATGTGTTTGTGACATTCTGTTAACTTATCAGCCCTAACAACATCCTAGATTGCATCTCCGAATTACAAAACTCTCATTCATTACATTACCATATTACATTTAAGCACATGTCTTGCTACTCACCCATGTCATAATCGTTCTCTGCAACCCTTCTCATTTTGGGAGGTGTAGTGATACCAGACTCAATTTCCTGTCTTTTTGGAGCTTTAGTGTCCGATATCAAATGATCAAAGCTTTTCCTAGTACCTGTAAAATATCATAGCAGTGAGTTATTTAGCAACTACTAACGAGGCACTTTTTTCCGCAATATTTTCTTGAATTTTCAATCGACTAATGATTTTATTTTACAAGTCTTACAATAAATAAACTAAACAGATGCGGTTCTTTATTTTCTTCACTACTTTTCGTATCTACACCACAACACTATTAATAATGGACATCAATAACATGAAGATATCTGCGGCAAAAGCTCCGATTACATTTGTTCGTGATCTGTGCAGCACCCCTCCCTGCTTACCAATCCCCATTTCAATTCTCTATTTAAAATGTCCAACATTTTCAAGCAGCTGGAGCTTATTTCCCATCCCTGTGCCTGGCCTTATGAGCATCTTGGGTCTCTTAGATCTTTCGTAAATATCTATTCTTAAGTACATGTATTGACATAGATCGCAGGCCAATGGCACAGCCAAATTTTCTTTGTTTTAATTTAAATGCATTTTAAATGTCAAAATGCTTCAACGCTTACTACACCAAATGCATTATATAGATCCAGTAGGTCTTTGGATTAAATCCATTCACAGAATCTAGGGATCAAATAGTACACAATAGCTCCTTCTTAGCCTACTCTGTTCTTGGTCAAAATAAGTCTTAATGACTAAATAAAAACCTTCACTGTATTCCCAATTTGCAGCGATTTTCTTGACATGGTTTGTTACTAGACATTGAAGAAGTCTGGCATTATTACAGTACAACTTAATCAGAAGTTCTATGATTGCAAAACATCTAAATAACCTACATCACATCAAGGAACACTTCATTCTAATAAAATACTCATTCTTTTACTGCAATTTAAAAAAGAAATACTGTTTTGGAGTGGTCAGGATATACTAACCAAGCAGCTTTTTAGTGTTTGCTTGTGAGGGCTGCCCCATATCCAGGCTCATGGACTTTCTTGTACGAGGGCTGATCTGTCCCACTGTAGGATAGCAAGCTGCAAGATGTATTCCAGAACCCTTTGGCGAGGACCATGGCTGATTTTCCTTCAAGGTCCTGCAGGAAATCATGAATAAAAACAAGAATCTCTCATGGCTTCATTCTGAGCTTTCAGTAACAAAGGAATGCATGTCAAACAATTGTTATGTACAGCAAATTTGCAAGATGAGATGTCTGATTAGCATGTTTCTCTGCTAACAATGTAAATAATGCAGTGACCTTCCTTTTAAGATGAATCCCACAAACAAATATTGTTGCATGGTTTCCATCTTTTGCTGTAACTAGAATATGTGCTATAGCAATTACAATGCGTTAGGTAAAGGATGAATACAGTTCCCTTGCTTCCATTCTGTCACACATCCACTTTTGATCCTTGTAAGCCACACTCCAGTTTCTTGAATTGATGAGATATTCAGAGTATCATCAGAGGCTAAATAGATGCACTGATATTGGATCTGAGCGCAAGAACTACGCTTACAGTTAAGAAACTGTAACATTTCTATAAGCAACTTTCCGCTGTTGAGTTTGGATAAAAATGGTATATGCAAATATATATATATGTTATCAAGACCGTGGAAACGCGGTCGAAACGAGTCAGGCTGGGCACTTGCTGCTGTATTTTCTGGATGCACATATTTCTGCAATAAAAAATAAAAGCACTGCAACTCCTCGTTGTCGTCTGTACCGGTTTGTTGCTGCGGATATATATATATATATGTGTATTGCCCTCAAAATGAAGATTCACTCCACAGCAGATGATTTCTTCCAAATCCTCCATTTTCTAAAAGCAAAAACGGGCATCTGTATTCCGAATCTTCATTGTCCTAACGCGTTTCGGAGGTCTCAGCTTCTTGTTCACAGTCTTAATGAGACTTCGCAGTTAACTCACAAACACCTTTTCTGCATGCTTAATTGTGTTACCCTCCAGTGGGTTCAGCTGTACACTTAATGCTGGGACTTGTGGTGCTTATAAGTAAAAATTCTTACCCTCAAGTGGGTTCTGCTCCGTGTCATTTTATTTTAATGCACAAGTTACTAACTTGTGTAACGATATATCTGTAAGAGACAGTAGTTAGTGACAGATTCCTTACCTTAGAATATCCCCAGGCGTCAGGCTGGATCCGGAAAGTTTTTTGCGTAGCAGTACCCTTGCGCGTCGGTAGGCGGCGTCGTGCGGCTCCGCGTCCGTCGTCGGCGTCGTGATCGCCGGGATGACGTCGCGGGCAGTACTTAGGCGCCGCCCCTGCGCGCTGACGTCAGTTCTGTACACGACTTTCCGCGCCAGGAACGCAGAGCCATGCAAGAAGCTGACACAGGTGTCTGAAAAATACTAGGGCCCTGAAAGGGATGTCCTTAACCCTAGAAATCAGTTCGCAGAACGGGGAGGATGGGTGGGGCGGTAAGGAATCTGTCACTAACTACTGTCTCTTACAGATATATCGTTACACAAGTTAGTAACTTGTGCATCTGAAAGAGACACGTTAGTGACAGATTCCTTACCTTAGAATAGATACCCCAGCAATACCAACCCCGGTGGTGGGTCTGCGAACAAAGATCAGACAAGGAAGTCCTGGAGGACAGAACGGCCAAAGAAACCGTCCCTCCGGACCTGACTGTCAAGGCAGTAATGCTTTGTAAACGTGTGCAGCGAGGCCCACGTAGCTGCCTGACAGATAACCGGCAGCGGAACACCGCGGCCCAAGGCCGTGGTAGCAGCGGTTGCCCTGGTGGAATGGGCACGCAGCCCAACAGGAGGCTCCTTCTTAGCCAAAGAATAGCAGGTCTTGATGCACAAGGTAACCCAGCGGGAGATGGTCCTCTTGTGCACCGCCCGACCTTTTTGGCACCCACGTAGCCAACAAAGAGCTGGTCATCCACCCGGAAGTGTTTTGTGCGGTCAATATAGAAGGAGCGCACGTTTTGGGTCCAGACGGTGGAGCCTCTCTTCCTCTCTGGAAGGATGCGGAGGCGGAAAGAAGGTGGGCAAAGTGATGGTCTGCCCAATGTGGAAAGCAGTAACCACCTTTGGCAAGAAGGACGGACGCGTCCGAAGAACAACCTTGTCTGGATGAACAGACAGAAAGGGAGGTTTGCAAGATAGAGCTTGGAGCTCACTCACCCGCCGAGCGGAGGTGATGGCCACCAGAAAGGCTGTCTTCAGAGTCAGAAGACGAAGAGGACAGTTATGTAGAGGCTCAAAGGAGCGCACATTAAAAGGTAAGAACCAAGTTCAAGTCCCACTGAGGCATCACAAACGGAACAGGAGGGAAGAGGTGTGTAATGCCTTTTAAGAACCTGTTAACAACAGGGGACTTGAAAAGGGAGGGCTGATCAGGGAGCCTGAGGAAGGCCGAGATATCACAAAGATAACCCTTGATGGTACCCAGGGCAGAACCCTGTTGGGCCAGAGAGAGAAGGAACAGAAGGACCTCAGAAAGAGGGGCAGAAAGGGGATTCACAGCCTTTGCTGTGCACCATGCCACAAATTTGTTCCACCTGCAGGCGTATACCACCTTAGTGGAGGGACGCCTGGCTGCCAGAATCACATCACAAACTTCGGGAGGCAAGTCGAAAGGAATCAACTGCCGCCGCTCAATCTCCACGCAAGCAGGTGTAGACTGGACAGGTTCAGGTGGAGGACCGTCCCCTGCTGCTGCGACAGAAGATCCTCCCGAAGAGGCAGACGGATCGGGGAATCTACGCTCATATTGAGTAGCTCGGGATACCAAACTCTTCGAGCCCAGTCCAGAGCCACAACAATGACTTGGGCCCGGTCGTGCCGAATCTTCTTCAACACTCTGGGTAGAAGTGGTATAGGCGGAAAGGCGTACAACAGACCGCAACTCCACTCGTGACGAAAAGCGTCGCCGAGCGAGTGCCGCCTTGGAAATTCCAACGCGCAGAACTGATGACATTGCGCGTTCTCTTCGGTGGCGAATAGATCTAACCAAGGCTCTCCCCACTGTAGAAAGAGTCCTTGCGCCACTTCCGAGTGAAGACGCCATTCGTGATCCATCATGCACCTGCGGCTGAGTTCGTCCGCCCTGGCGTTCAGCGAACCTGCCAGGTGTTGAACCATCAGGAACATGCCCTGATGTTCTAGCCATGTCCAGAGGCGCAGAGCCTCCTGACAAAGGGTCCACGACCCCACCCCGCCTTGTTTGTTGCAGTACCACATGGCGGTGGTGTTGTCTGTGAACACCTGCACTACCTTCCCTTTGACAGAGGGAAGGAATGCCTTGAGTGCAAGTCGGATCGCCCGGAGCTCCAGAATGTTGATATGGAGCCGGGACTCCGCCCGGAGACCAGAGGCCTCTGATCTCCGCCTTTCCCATGTGACCGCCCCATCCCAGAAGGGACGCGTCCGTCACAACTGTGTGCTCTGGCTGGGGAAGGGAGAGGGATCTGCCCATGACCCATTGCCGGTTCGAGAGCCACCACTGCAACTGTTTTGCAGTCCCCTCCGAGATCTGGACGTGATCGGACAGGTTGCCCTGGTGCTGCGCCCACTGGAACTTCAGGTCCCACTGCAGAGCCCGCATATGCCATCTGGCATGATTGACCAGCAGGATGCAGGAGGCCATGAGGCCCAGCAGCCTCAGGGTCATCCATACCGAAACCCAGGATAAAGGCTGAAAGATCGGAATCATAGCCTGAATATCCCGGACTCGCCGTTCGGGAGGATAGGCCCGAAACTGCGTCGTGTCCAGAACTGCTCCGATGAAAAGGAGCTGTGGAGAAGGAATCAGATGCGACTTCGGCACATTGATGGAGAACCCCAGTGAGTGCAGGAGTTCGGCCGTAGTCTGGAGGTGGGAGACGACTGCCTGGGACGAGCCCGCCTTCAGCAGCCAGTCGTCGAGGTAGGGGAAGACTGAAACCCCTGCCCGGCGCAGATGAGCTGCGACCACCGCCAACACTTTCGTGAACACCCGAGGGGCACTGGTAAGGCCAAAGGGGAGCACGGTGAACTGAAAATGCTCGGGGCCTACCGTGAACCGAAGGTAACGCCGGTGGGCCGGCAGGACGGGGATGTGGAAATATGCGTCCTGCAAGTCCAACGCTACCAACCAGTCTCCAGGGTCGAGGGCAGTCAAGACCTGAGCTAGGGTGAGCATCTTGAACTTCTCCTTCCGGAGGAAGCGATTGACGTTCCGGAGGTCCAAGATAGGACGCATGTCCTCCTTGTCCTTTTTGGGCATCAGGAAGTAGTGGGAGTAGCAACCACGCCCTACTTCTGGGGTCGGAACATGCTCGATGGCCCTCTTGGCCAAGAGGGCCGTGACTTCCTTCTGCAGAAGTACCAAGTGATCCCCTGACATGCGGTGGAATTGAGGTGGCATGGCTGGGGGGTGGACTCGAAGGGAGGGAGTAGCCCCTTCGGACAATGTCCAAGACCCACCTGTCCGAGGTGATGGTACGCCAGTGGGGAAGGTGATGGCGGACCCTGCCCCCTACTGGCGTGCTGTGCACCTGAAAGGAGGGACTAGGAGGGTTTGGAGGCCGCGGACGGGTTGGAGGTGGTGGCCTGACCCGCACGCTGGTTGCCCGATCCGCCACGGCGGAATCCACGTCCTCGGCCACGCGAAGACGCCTGCTGCGCGGGCCGGTGGCTGGGCTGCTGACGTGAAGGGCGCCCCTACCGTGGCCACGATAGGGGCGAAAAGCAGAAGTCAGCGGAGGGCGTGTAGCAGAAAGGCCCAGGGACTTTGCAGTAGCCCGTGAGTCCTTAAAGCGCTCCAACGCATGGTCTGCTTTGGACCCAAAAAGACCGACTCCATCAAAGGGCATGTCCATGAGAGTATTCTGGACATCCCCTGAAAAACCAGTGGTTCTCAGCCAGGCGTGGCGTCGTAGCGCCACCGTCGTTGCAATAGACCTGCCCAGCGAGTCGGCGGTATCAAGGCCACATCGAATTGTATATTTGGCCGCATCCCTTCCTTCCGCAATGGCGCGGGAAAGCAGTGTCTGGACCTCCTCAGAACACTGGGGCAAAACATCCGCCACCGAATCCCACAAGGAGTGGGTATATCGGCCCAAAGGTAAGCGGTGTTGACGGACCGCAAGCCAGCACTGGAGGAAGAAAAACCCTTCTTCCCAAATTGATCCAGACGTTTGGATTCCCTATCCGGAGGGGCGGTAGGGAAGGCGGTTTGGGAAGCGGAGGCTTGGACAACCAAGCTCTCAGGGGTGGGGTGGACAGAGAGAAACAGGGGGTCGCCCGGAGCTGGGCGATGGCGTCGGGACACGTTCCTATCCACAGGAGCCCCTGTGTTGGGCTTGGACCAGGCGCCCAAAAGAACGTCAGTGAGGGCGTCGTTAAACGGCAGCACAGTCTCCGAAGAGGAGGCTGCCGGCTGAAGCACCTCTGTCAAGAGATTAACCTTGACCGCCACAGCAGGGAGTTGGAGATGTAAGGCTCCAGCTGCCCTACGCAACACCGTTGCAAAATTTGCTCCCTCCTCCGTAGCCACGGGGGAGACAGCATGCCAGTGTCAGGGGAAGTATCTAGACCACTAGCATCCCCTAGACCCTCTGTCCAGTCCTCATCGTACTGACACTGCTGTGTCGGAGGGTCATCAGACCCCTCCCAGTCCTCCTGGTCCTCCTCAGGTTCAAAATAAGGGGGAGGAGGGACATTTGGGACCCAAGGTCTCATCGGCGCCGGAACCGGCGTCGAGCGACGTCGGTCCGGGTCCATGTCCGGAGCCGGAAGGAACTGGGGAACGACGCCGCTCGGAGCCCCAGGCGGCGTCGAGAACGGCACCGGAGACATCGGCGCCGGAGGAGGTGTCGTTAGGTCGACCGGCATCGATGGGGGTTGTGGAGCCGGGATCGGGGCCGAAGCCGGAGCCGGGATCGAGGCTGGAGGCACGGGCGACGCCGGAGCAACCCCATCAGGGCCCGCGGGGCCCGAAGGCGCACCGGAGGGGCCTGGAGGCCCGAAGAGGCGGGCCATGGCCGACAGGAATTCCTGCACTTTGGCCGGATCCGCCCGAACCCGGGAAGGGCGGGTATGGCGGGGGCGACTCCACAGGCATGTCCGGGGCCGCGGGGCGGGGACGGTGCCGGGAGGGGCCTCAGCCGAGTCGCGAGACCGGCGAGGCGAAGTCCTAGAGCGATGATGCTTTTTGGACTTTTTGTGTTTCGACTTACCGGACGAAGAAGACTTCGATGCTGACGACCGGTGTGGACTCCGCGATCGACCCCTGGACCTCTCAAGCGACCGGGGCTTCCGCGGAGCCGAATGCCGGGCCTCGAGGAGCTTTCGAGACCGCTCTCGCAAAGCTTTCGGGTTGAGGGCCTGGCAGTCGGTACAAGACTCCGTGTCGTGGCCTCGGCCGAGGCAGAAGAGACACTCCCAATGCGGGTCGGTGACGGACATCATCCGAGCACAGGCGCCGCAACGTTTGAAACCGGGCATCCCTACGACACCTTGATAGAAAAACAGTGAAAAAATTCACCCAAGAGTATGGTCAAAAAATGACCAGGGCACTGCTCTTCCCGGATCTGCGCTTGCTGGCGCGGAAAAAGAAGAACTGACGTCAGCGCGCAGGGGCGGCGCCTAAGTACTGCCCGCGACGTCATCCCGGCGATCACGACGCCGACGACGGACGCGGAGCCGCACGACGCCGCCTACCGACGCGCAAGGGTACTGCTACGCAAAAACTTTCCGGATCCAGTCTGACGCCTGGGGATATTCTAAGGTAAGGAATCTGTCACTAACGTGTCTCTTTCAGATAGGGGATTCACAGCCTTTGCTGTGCACCATGCCACAAACTTGTTCCACCTGCAGGCGTATACCACCTTAGTGGAGGGACGCCTGGCTGCCAGAATCACATCACAAACTTCGGGAGGCAAGTCGAAAGGAATCAACTGCCGCCGCTCAATCTCCACGCAAGCAGGTGGAGGCTGGACAGGTTCGGGTGGAGGACCGTCCCCTGCTGCTGCAACAGTAGATCCTCCCGAAGAGGCAGACGGATAGGGGGATCTACGCTCATACTGAGTAGCTCGGGATACCAAACTCTTCGAGCCCAGTCCAGAGCCACAAGAATGACTTGGGCCCGGTCGTGCCGAATCTTCTTCAACACTCTGGGTAGAAGTGGTATAGGCGGAAAGGCGTACAACAGACCGCAACTCCACTCGTGACAAAAAGCGTCGCCGAGCGAGTGCCGCCTTGGAAATTCCAACGCGCAGAACTGATGACATTGCGCGTTCTCTTCGGTGGCGAATAGATCTAACCAAGGCTCTCCCCACTGTAGAAAGAGTCCTTGCGCCACTTCCGAGTGAAGACGCCATTCGTGATCCATCATGCACCTGCGGCTGAGTTCGTCCGCCCTGGCGTTCAGGGAACCTGCCAGGTGTTGAACCATCAGGAACATGCCCTGATGTTCCAGCCATGTCCAGAGGCGCAGAGCCTCCTGACAAAGGGTCCACGACCCCACCCCGCCTTGTTTGTTGCAGTACCACATGGCGGTGGTGTTGTCTGTGAACACCTGCATTACCTTCCCTTTGACAGAGGGAAGGAATGCCTTGAGTGCAAGTCGGATCGCCCGGAGCTCCAGAAGGTTGATATGGAGCCGGGACTCCGCCGGAGACCAGAGGCCTCTGATCTCCGCCTCTCCCATGTGACCGCCCCATCCCAGAAGGGACGCGTCCGTCACAACTGTGTGCTCTGGCTGGGGAAGGGAGAGGGATCTGCCCATGACCCATTGCCGGTTCGAGAGCCACCACTGCAACTGTTTTGCAGTCCCCTCCGAGATCTGGACGTGATCGGACAGGTTGCCCTGGTGCTGCGCCCACTGGAACTTCAGGTCCCACTGCAGAGCCCGCATATGCCATCTGGCATGATTGACCAGCAGGATGCAGGAGGCCATGAGGCCCAGCAGCCTCAGGGTCATCTGTACCGAAACCCAGGATAAAGGCTGAAAGATCGGAATCATAGCCCGAATATCCCGGACTCGCCGTTCGGGAGGATAGGCCCGAAACTGCGTCGTGTCCAGAACTGCTCCGATGAAAAGGAGCTGTGGAGAAGGAATCAGATGCGACTTCGGCACATTGATGGAGAACCCCAGCGAGTGCAGGAGTTCGGCCGTAGTCTGGAGGTGGGAGACGACTGCCTGGGACGAGCCCGCCTTCAGCAACCAGTCGTCGAGGTAGGGGAAGACTGGAACCCCTGCTCGGCGCAGATGAGCTGCGACCACCGCCATCACTTTCGTGAACACCTGAGGGGCACTTGTAAGGCCAAAGGGGAGCACGGTGAACTGAAAATGCTCGAGGCCTACCGTGAACCGCAGGTAACGCCGGTGGGCCGGCAGGACGGGGATGTGGAAATATGCGTCCTGCAAGTCCAACGCTACCAACCAGTCTCCAGGGTCGAGGGCAGTCAAGACCTGAGCTAGGGTGAGCATCTTGAACTTCTCCTTCCGGAGGAAGCGATTGACGTTCCGGAGGTCCAAGATAGGACGCATGTCCTCCTTGTCCTTTTTGGGCACCAGGAAGTAGTGGGAGTAGCAACCACGCCCTACTTCTGGGGTCGGAACATGCTCGATGGCCCTCTTGGCCAAGAGGGCCGTGACTTCCTTCTGCAGAAGTACCAAGTGATCCCCTGACATGCGGTGGAATTGAGGTGGCATGGCTGGGGGGTGGTCTCGAAGGGGAGGGAGTAGCCCCTTCGGACAATGTCCAAAACCCACCTGTCCGAGGTGATGGGACGCCAGTGGTGAAGGTGATGGCGGACCCTGCCCCTACTGGCGTTCTGTGCACCGGAAAGGAGGGACTAGGAGGGCTTGGAGGCCGCAGACGGGTTGGAGGTGGTGGCCTGACCCGCACGCTGGTTGCCCGAACCGCCACGGCGGTATCCACGTCCTCGGCCACGCGTAGACGCTTGCTGCGCGGGCCGGTGGCTGGGCAGCTGACGTGACTGGGCGCCCCTTCCGTGGCCACGAAAGGGGCGAAAAGCTGAGCAGAGGGCGTACAACAGAAAGGCCCAGGGACTTGGCCGTAGCCTGTGAGTCCTTAAACCGCTCCAGCGCATGGTCTGCCTTTGAACCAAAAAGACCGACTCCATCAAAGGGCATGTCCATGAGTGTATTCTGGACATCACCCGAGAAACCAGTTGTTCTCAGCCAGGCGTGGCGACGTAGCGCCACCGTCGTCGCAAGCGATCTGCCCAGCGAGTCGGCGGTATCAAGGCCACAACGGATGGTGTATTTAGCCGCATCTCGCCCTTCCGCAATGGCGCGGGTAAGCAGTGTCTGGACCTCCTCAGAACACTGCGGCAAAACAGCCGCCACCGAATCCCACAGGGAGTGGGTATATCGGCCCAAAAGGCAAGCGGTGTTGACGGACCGCAAGCCAGCACTGGAGGAAGAAAAAGCCTTCTTCCCAAATTGGTCCAGGCGTTTGGATTCCCTATCCGGAGGGCGGTAGGGAAGGCGGTTTGGGAGGCAGAGGCTTGGACAACCAAGCTCTCAGGGGTGGGATGTTGGGAGAGAAACAGGGGGTCGCCCGGAGCAGGGCGATGGCGTCGGGCCACGTTCTTGTCCACAGGAGCCCCTGTGGTGGGTTTGGACCAGGCACCCAAAAGAACGTCAGTTAGTGCGTCATTAAACGGCAGCACAGTCTCCGAAGAGGAAGCCGCCGGCTGAAGCACTTCTGTCAGGAGGTTAGTCCTGACGGCCACAGTAGGCAACTGGAGATGTAAGGCTCCAGCTGCTCTACGCAACACCGTTGCAAAATTAGCCCCCTCCTCCGTAGCCACGGGAGGAGACAGCATGCCAGTGTCAGGGGAGGTGTCTAGACCACTGGCATCCCCAAGTTCCTCAACCCAGTCCGGGTCAAACTCACACTGTTGTGTGAGAGGGTCCTCAGACCCCTCCCAGCTCTCCTGGTCCTCCTCTGGTTCAAAATATGGAGGAGGAGGGACATTTGGGACCCAAGGTCCATGTCCAGAGCCGGAGAGAACCGGGGAACGACGCCGTCCGGAGCCCCGGACGGCATCAGGAACGGCACCGGGGACATCGGCGGAGGCGTGGTTAGGTCAACCGGCGTCGATGGGGGTTGCGGTACCACCGGAGCCGGGATCGAGGCCGGGGCCGGAGCCGAGGCCGGGATGAAGGCCGTTGGGACAGGCGGCGCCGGGACCGGAGTCGACGGCGGCGCCGGGGCAACCCCATCAGGGCCCGCGGGGCCCGAAGGCGCACCGGAGGGACCTGAAGGCCCGAAGAGGCGGGCCATGGCCGATAGGAATTCCTGTATTTCGGCCGGAGTCGCCCCCGACCCCGGAAAGAACGGGTAATTCGGGGGCGGCTCTACAGGCATGTCCGGGGCCGCGGGGACGGTGCCGACTGGGGCCTCAGCCGAGTCGCGAGACCGGCGAGGCGAAGTCTTAGAGCGATGACGCCTCTTAGACTTCTTGTGCTTCGACTTACCGGAGGAGCGCGAAGACTTGGATTCCGACGAACGGCGGGGACTCCGCGACCGGCCCTCGACCTCTCCCGGGACCGGGGCTTGGTGCGGCGCGGAGCCGACTGCCGGACCTCGAGTAGCTTTCGAGACCGCTCTCGCAAAGCCTTCGGATGAAGTTTCCGGCAGTCAGGGCACGACTTCGTGTCGTGGTCTCGGCCGAGACAGAAGAGACACTCGAGATGCGGGTCCGTGATCGACATCATGCGACCACAGGCCTTGCAGGGCTTAAAGCCGGGCATCCCTACGACACCTTAGGAGTCGTGAAGACTCGTTGAAGAAACAGTGAAAAAATTCACAAAAAAGGATAGTCAAAAAGTGACTAGGGCACTGCTCTTCCCGGATCTGCGCTTACTGGCGCGGAAAAAGAAGAACTGACGTCAGTGCGCAGGGGCGGCGTTTAAGTACTGTCCGCGACGTCATCCCGGCAACCACGACGCCGACGACGGACGCGGAGCCGCACGACGCCACCTACCGACACGCAAGGGTACTGCTACGCAAAAAACTTTCCGGATCCAGCCTGACGCCTGGGGATATTCTAAGGTAAGGAATCTGTCACTAACGTGTCTCTTTCAGATATTGTTCATAGCCCTCCAGTGGGCCTCAGAAGACTAAATGCCCAGTTAATTTTTTATTTTTTGTGCTCGATCTGCTGTTTCCACATGGCAGGCTCGGAGCAGTACCAAGCCCTGTGGCCCCACATGCCGTTTCTGTAGTGGTGCAATCTTCCCCGCAGGACGGCCGTAAATCATGTTCCATAAGGAGAAGATTCGGAATGCAGATGCCGGTTTTTGCTTTTAGAAAATGAAGGATTTGGAAGACATCATCTGCTGTGGAGTGCATCTTCATTTTGAGGACAACTTGGGAATATATATATATATATATATATATATATATATATATACACACATATACACACACACACATACATTTATTCATTTTACAGCGACTAGGTGAGATCTAACTTTGCAAAGTTAGATCTCACCAAGTTGAGTTGAAAAAGGTGAGCCACTCTGGATCCAGGTTTGTTTTACAACTTTTTTCATTTCAGCAGAAAACATGTTTTGACCTATCCAAGGTCTTGGTGCATGTATGAATGAATGTATGTAAATATATATATATATATATATATATATACATATATATACATATATATATATATATTCAAACCAAGGCCCCGCACATGAAGTAAGGACCAGGCACACGCAGTGGCTTGCTTTGACCAGTGGATTTATTGGAATGGCATAATGCATTTCGGATTGATTCCTTCCTCAGATGCCTTCCCCCAACAAGACAGTGCTGTCAGTGTCCAACTTTTATGGCGCCTGTTTCGCTACGATAGGCGAAAGTCTCTCGGTGGGCGTGGCAGCAGTTTGGGCGCCTCAGGTAAGTACCTCCTTCCCATGTGGGCGGCGCTCATGTTCCTGCCAATTACACCAATGAACCAAGCACCACACCGCCGGTCCCACAAGCCAACATCCTGCCGCTTCTGTGTCTCGGGAAGTCCCGACCTGGAGTTTTGGACTGGAGTCAGTCCCAATGATTGTTGCTGGATACTTCAGATTGCGGCGGTACGGCAGTTTTCCAAGCTCATTGAAAAATACAAATTACCACTTCGCCTGCCGCACTGCTTAAGGATGGGGTGCCAAAGGTGCTTAGTGGCCACGCACCAAAATATTCAAACCAAGGCCCCGCACACGAAGGAAAGACCAGGCACACGCAGTGGCTTGCTTTGACCAGCGGATTTATTGGAATGGCATAATGCATTTCGGATTGATTCCTTCCTCAGATGCCTTCCCCCAACAAAACAGTGCTGTCCGTGTCCAACTTTTATGGCGCCTGTTTCGCTACGATAGGCGAAAGTCTCTCGGTGGACGTGGCAGCAGTTTGGGAGCCTCAGGTAAGTACCTCCTTCCCATGTGGGCGGCGCTCATGTTCCTGCCAATTACACAAATGAACCAAGCACCACACAGCCGGTACGTATCAACTTTTTTCAGAAAGAGATACAACGGCACTCCTTGGTGAGTTTCTTTTTCATTTATTTATACGCATATGAATGTATGTTGACGCGTTTTGATTGCTCCTGGCAACCTTTTTCATGACAATGTGCGCCATCTTGTGTGTGAATAAATATCACAGTGATAATAAACAAAAAACGGATTTTGGTTATGGGGAGTGCATGGGCAATCGCCATCTTTCAGTGAATGAAATTCAAGGCATATTATTACATCACATTTCAAAATAGATCCACTGATCAACCAGTTCATTGTACAACCTACAATTGCGTAAAGTTTTAAATTTACAATCTTTATGTTATGGATAGTTCCATATATTTATCTCATTGATTTCGAATATCCAAAGAACATTCTCAATATATACACATAGCATTAAAAAACAACATTATGTCTAAAGAGACCTCCTATCGACTGTAAAAACAATTGCAATAGTTGCCTGTTATCAAACATATATAGTGGCAATTCAGAATAGGTAGTATTGAATTTACAGGTCAGTGCCTGTTTGTAATCCACTTATACAGTCCCCTGTCACCATAAAAAGTGCACTGAGCTTAAATACAAAAATCCTAACATTGCACTGATTAGACATATGACTATATAAACAGATTATCTGATAAATCGTATTGCAAATAGAAAGGAAGTAAAATGATGCATCTATATTTGGCGTATCAAAATACAGTATAAACGTGCATAAATACTTAAATTATTCCCTATGACACATTTCATCATCCAAATGGATATAGCCATCGTAAAAATCCCCTATATTGAATAGTGTAAAGGTACTTCTTAACCTTCTGTGAATATCTGTTATATAAGCAATGTCTAAATTACATTTTTGCAAATTTCTAAAAAGAAATCCAACTGCCCTAATATCTTACTGTGTACCCTTACTAACCAAGTAAAGTGCTATCTAAAATCTGAAATTCATACAACAGCGGCTTAGGTGAATGTGTTCTGTCCAACTCAATTTAAAGAAGACATGTATACAATTCTTCATCAATATTAAAACCAAATGGTTCTTTACTGTCTAGCTCCAAAATAAATTATGTTTCCAATTTACATAATTCCTTCTCCCGGTCACCTCCCCTCTTCCTCTTGGGGACTTGTGCAATGCAGCTGTACATCAAATCTGTAGGGTTACTTTGACAATGTTGTTCAAAATGGCATGCAATTACCAACTCCGATCTTTATTTGTAATTCTTATGTGGTGTAATATTCTTTTATGCACAGGTAAGATGGTACACCCTATGTATATTTTCTTGCACGGACATTTGAGGATATACACAACAAAATTTGATTTGCATGTTATATTGCCTCACTTGGATTTTCTTCTTAAACAGTGTGACTAACGTTGTTAAATTCTCACAATTTTTGCAGGCTTTGCACCTACTGCCTTTCCTAAATCCATCTTGTGCCAACCATGTCCTGTGATTTGTACTTGCATTGTATTCGCTTTTAACCAAATAGTCCCTCATTGATTTTGAGTTTCAGTAACTTATCAGGGGTAGTCTAGACAACAGCATGCCTATAATGGGATCATCTTTGAACAAATGCCAATGTTTCTGTAAGGCCTGTCTCACCCTAGAGTGTTCTTTATTATATGTAGTTATAAATCTGTGCGGTTGTGTCATGTCTTTTTACTTTTTCTCTTTGAACTTGCCATTGAGGGGTTAAAGGAACAAGTTACTTACCTTTGTTAACGCTTTTTCTGGTGGATACAGTATCTGCCTGTGGATTCCTCACCCTATGAATTACCCCAGGCATATCATTCCACAGAAACTTTTCCCCATAGATCACCCACGTCGACGAGGACGTCACACTGGAACGGCTAAGCACGGGACTCCAAATGACTGCATCGGAGCCATAAGAAGACCTCGTCGGCGTGCTGACGTCTGTTCCATCCATTTTTTCCATGCCTTCGAGGCGCACGGGTGAACCGACAACATTTTCACAAGTATACACAGTATACAAAAACCAAGAAAGAAACTGGAAATTCTAAAATATAGACATTTCCTAGTTACAAGTATCACATTTCAAATAAACCACAATTGTAGGAAGCTGGCTCTGTTAGTGTGCACAGAGTCCAGTCGAAGCCCAAAGGTAGGCATAGGTAAAAGTAGATAATACCTTACTCTGTATTTGTGGTAGTGTGGGCGGGCAGGGTAGTGTTAAGCATTTATTGTACACACCCAGGTGAGAAATGATGTCACACACTCAAAGACTGAACTCAGACCAATTTGTTTGTATAAAAATATTATTTAGTTATTTAATTTCTAGAACCAAGCCAGGCCTGGTGCAGGTAAGTGAAATAATACTTTGCAGGTATATTGCAGTTGAAATACAATTGAAATGGATTTGGATGCATTTGGTTTGATTACAGTTAAGTTGACAGTTAAAATTACTTTACAGTTACTTTTGAGATTACTTTGTCATTACTTTTCAGATTACTTTTTAAGTTACTTTTTCTACTCAGTGCGATATGCCTAGATATCACACTGGGACATTGCCTAGAGAAAAGGCAAGTAACTCAGTTTTTGTACATTTGCAGTTTTTCAAGGTTTTATACAAACCAACTCCACACTTAGAAGAATTTCCAAAGAAAAGCAGTCAATGCAATCCTATGGGAGGAAATGAAGTGATCGGTTTACAGGTAAGTACTTGGTTGTGGGAGTTGGGTTTCTGGGGTTAGAACCAGGGTTCCCCCAGGGTCAAGGATGCACTCTCAAAGCACCCTCAGCAGCACTAGGGTGGTCGAGTGCAGAGTGCTGAGTCTCAATGTTAACCAATGGGAGATAGGGGGCTTCCGGTAGGTAGCTGCTGATGAGCAGGCCACAAGGTTGTGGGAGCAAAGCTCCTGGTGTAAGGCTCAGAGCAAAGGGGGATCTGGTTTAGCCCACAAGGTGCACCCACAGCGCACAGGGGCGGCCGGGTGCAGTTTTGGCATCGGGTGCCCTGTTGTTTTCAAAGGGAGTTGCCGGTTTTGGATTTTGGCTGCAGGCTCGGTCTAGGAAGACTTCTGGGAGGAACCAACAGCTGGGCAGGTATGTTGGAGGGCTCGGGGACATAGGTGCACCTGGGGTCCTATTCTCCAGGGCTCAGGGCAGCTGGATACATGGGTGTCTTTTGAGGTCGGATTTCACCTTACCGGGCTACTAGTGGTTGGGGGGTCTCCGTGCAGAGGCTGCAGGCAACATTGGGGAGTCCTGGAGGGGTCAACCCACGGTGGACTCGGACTCTGGAGTGCTGGGGGACCTCGCTGGGATCGGTGGCCACTCTAACATAGGCCATAGGAGACGGATGCAGTGGTGGTTCCAGGCGTCGGGTTTCTTTGTCCTCAGCAGGCTCCGAGTCTTGCTTTGGAGATTCTTTTGAACAGAGCTGCTGTTCACAGGAGATCCGGTCTTTGTGGAAAGCAGTCAGTCCTCCCAGGGGTTCTGGAGGTTGCTGGCTGCAGCACAAGTTGACTTTTGACGCAGGATGTCTGGAAACCGCAGACGGGCCGGTAGGGCTGGGGCCAAGTCAGTTGTTCTCTGCAGTCTCCTCTGCTGGGCATCTTCTTTTGTCCTTCTTCGCAGGTTGCGGGAATCTGTCTTCTTGGTTCAGGGCTGCCCCCTAAATACTGTATTTAGGGGGCATTTTAGGGGTCTCGAGGTCAGTACCCAATGGGCTACTGACCTTAGGGTGACTACACCCTTGGTGTGTTCACCCCACATGGGAGAGTGGGCACAGTCCCTAATCCTGATTGGAGAGTGCCTGCCATCTGCAAGATGGTGGGTACTGGAACAGTAGGCTTCACCTCGCCTCTCCCACCTGAGGGGTGGGGTTGGCAGCGGGGTGGGGTTGGCAGCAGTGGGCACACCTTCTGGGCTGCTCTAATTTTTCCTGCCTGTCTTCCCGCCGAAAAGGAGGGGTAACAGGAAGGGGGTCTGCTCCTGATAGCAGGAGATGCTGGGGGGGGGGGTCACATTACAAAGGCGGCAAGGCCTTTGAAGCTCCCCTGCCACAGATGGCTCTACCTGACCATCTGTGTCAGGTAGAGCTCCTGGGGAGGTGTGACTATCACTGCCCAGGAAAGGCTTTGTTTC
The DNA here is from genome assembly GCA_963921515.1 of Calotriton arnoldi. Classification (NCBI taxonomy): domain Eukaryota; kingdom Metazoa; phylum Chordata; class Amphibia; order Caudata; family Salamandridae; genus Calotriton; species Calotriton arnoldi. The sequence continues at coordinate 38,121 of CAWUFW010022969.1, forward strand.
TGGGCTCAAGGAGCGAAGGCTCCCACCCCAGGGGTCCAGAAACATGTCTCGTGGTGGCAGGCTGGTGTGTACCAGTCAGGGAACCCACAAGAGGCTGGTCGTTTTTCAGGGGGCATCTCTAAGATGACCTCTTGAGTGCATTTTTCATTAAATCCCACACTAGCATCAAAGTGGGTATAATGCGCTGAGGCACAAGTTACTAACTTGTGTAACGATATATCTGTAAGAGACAGTAGTTAGTGACAGATTCCTTACCTTAGAATATCCCCAGGCGTCAGGCTGGATCCGGAAAGTTTTTTGCGTAGCAGTACCCTTGCGCGTCGGTAGGCGGCGTCGTGCGGCTCCGCGTCCGTCGTCGGCGTCGTGATCGCCGGGATGACGTCGCGGGCAGTACTTAGGCGCCGCCCTGCGCGCTGACGTCAGTTCTGTACACGACTTTCCGCGCCAGGAACGCAGAGCCATGCAAGAAGCTGACATAGGTGTCTGAAAAATACTAGGGCCCTGAAAGGGATGTCCTTAACCCTAGAAATCAGTTCGCAGAACGGGGAGGATGGGTGGGGCGGTAGGGAATCTGTCACTAACTACTGTCTCTTACAGATATATCGTTACACAAGTTAGTAACTTGTGCATCTGAAAGAGACACGTTAGTGACAGATTCCTTACCTTAGAATAGATACCCCAGCAATACCAACCCCGGTGGTGGGTCTGCGAACAAAGATCAGACAAGGAAGTCCTGGAGGACAGAACGGCCAAAGAAGCCGTCCCTCCGGACCTGACTGTCAAGGCAGTAATGCTTTGTAAACGTGTGCAGCGAGGCCCACGTAGCTGCCTGACAGATAACCGGCAGCGGAACACCGCGGCCCAAGGCCGTGGTAGCAGCCGTTGCCCTGGTGGAATGGGCACGCAGCCCAACAGGAGGTTCCTTTTTAGCGAAAGAATAGCAGGTCTTGATGCACAAGGTAACCCAGCGGGAGATGGTCCTCTTGTGCACCGCCCGACCTTTTTGGCGCCCACGTAGCCAACAAAGAGCTGGTCATCCACCCGGAAGTGTTTTGTGCGGTCAATATAGAAAGAGAGCGCACGTTTTGGGTCCAGACGGTGGAGCCTCTCTTCCTCTCTGGAAGGATGCGGAGGCGGAAAGAAGGTGGGCAAAGTGATGGTCTGCCCAATGTGGAAAGCAGTAACCACCTTTGGCAAGAAGGACGGACGCGTCCGAAGAACAACCTTGTCTGGATGAACAGACAGAAAGGGAGGTTTGCAAGATAGAGCCTGGAGCTCACTCACCCGCCGAGCGGAGGTGATGGCCACCAGAAAGGCTGTCTTCAGAGTCAGAAGACGAAGAGGACAGTTATGTAGAGGCTCAAAGGGAGCGCACATTAAAAGGTAAGAACCAAGTTCAAGTCCCACTGAGGCATCACAAACGGAACAGGAGGGAAGAGGTGAGTAATGCCTTTTAAGAACCTGTTAACAACAGGGGACTTGAAAAGGGAGGGCTGATCAGGGAGCCTGAGGAAGGCCGAGATAGCACAAAGATAACCCTTGATGGTACCCAGGGCAGAACCCTGTTGGGCCAAAGAGAGAAGGAACAGAAGGACCTCAGAAAGAGGGGCAGAAAGGGGATTCACAGCCTTTGCTGTGCACCATGCCACAAATTTGTTCCACCTGCAGGCGTATACCACCTTAGTGGAGGGACGCCTGGCTGCCAGAATCACATCACAAACTTCGGGAGGCAAGTCGAAGGAATCAACTGCCGCCGCTCAATCTCCACGCAAGCAGGTGTAGACTGGACAGGTTCGGGTGGAGGACCGTCCCCTGCTGCTGCGACAGAAGATCCTCCCGAAGAGGCAGACGGATCGGGGGATCTACGCTCATATTGAGTAGCTCGGGATACCAAACTCTTCGAGCCCAGTCCGGAGCCACAAGAATGACTTGGGCCCGGTCGTGCCGAATCTTCTTCAACACTCTGGGTAGAAGTGGTATAGGCGGAAAGGCGTACAAGAGACCGCAACTCCACTCGTGACGAAAGCGTTGCCGAGCGAGTGCCGCCTTGGAAATTCCAACGCGCAGAACTGATGACATTGCGCGTTCTCTTCGGTGGCGAATAGATCTAACCAAGGCTCTCCCCACTGTAGAAAGAGTCCTTGCGCCACTTCCGAGTGAAAGACGCCATTCGTGATCCATTATGCACCTGCGGCTGAGTTCGTCCGCCCTGGCGTTCAGGGAACCTGCCAGGTGTTGAACCACCAGGAACATGCCCTGATGTTCCAGCCATGTCCAGAGGCGTAGAGCCTCCTGACAAAGGGTCCACGACCCCACCCCGCCTTGTTTGTTGCAGTACCACATGGCGGTGGTGTTGTCTGTGAACACCTGCACTACCTTCCCTTTGACAGAGGGAAGGAATGCCCTGAGTGCAAGTCGGATCGCCCGGAGCTCCAGAAGGTTGATATGGAGCCGGGACTCCGCCGGAGACCAGAGGCCTCTGATCTCCGCCTCTCCCATGTGACCGCCCCATCCCAGAAGGGACGCGTCCGTCACAACTGTGTGCTCTGGCTGGGGAAGGGAGAGGGATCTGCCCATGACCCATTGCCGGTTCGAGAGCCACCACTGCAACTGTTTTGCAGTCCCCTCCGAGATCTGGACGTGATCGGACAGGTCGCCCTGGTGCTGCGCCCACTGGAACTTCAGGTCCCACTGCAGAGCCCGCATATGCCATCTGGCATGAGTGACCAGCAGGATGCAGGAGGCCATGAGGCCCAGCAGCCTCAGGGTCATCCGTACCGAAACCCAGGATAAGGGCTGAAAGATCGGAATCATAGCCTGAATATCCCGGACTCGCCGTTCGGGAGGATAGGCCCGAAACTGCGTCGTGTCCAGAACTGCTCCGATGAAAAGGAGCTGTGGAGAAGGAATCAGATGCGACTTTGGCACATTGATGGAGAACCCCAGCGAGTGCAGGAGTTCGGCCGTAGTCTGGAGGTGGGAGACAACTGCCTGGGACGAGCCCGCCTTCAGCAGCCAGTCGTCGAGGTAGGGGAAGACTGGAAACCCCTGCCCGGCGCAGATGAGCTGCGACCACCGCCATCACTTTCGTGAACACCCGAGGGGCACTGGTAAGGCCAAAGGGGAGCACGGTGAACTGAAAATGCTCGAGGCCTACCGTGAACCGAAGGTAACGCCGGTGGGCCGGCAGGACGAGGATGTGGAAATAGGCGTCCTGCAAGTCCAACGCTACCAACCAGTCTCCGGGGTCGAGGGCAGTCAAGACCTGAGCTAGGGTGAGCATCTTGAACTTCTCCTTCCGGAGGAAGCGATTGACGTTCCGGAGGTCCAAGATAGGACGCATGTCCTCCTTGTCCTTTTTGGGCACCAGAAAGTAGTGGGAGTAGCAACCACGCCCTACTTCTGGGGTCGGAACATGCTCGATGGCCCTCTTGGCCAAGAGGGCCGTGACTTCCTTCTGTAGAAGCACCAAGTGATCCCCTGACATGCGGTGGAATTGAGGTGGCATGGCTGGGGGTGGTCTCGAAGGGGAGGGAGTAGCCCCTTCGGACAATGTCCAAGACCCACTTGTCCGAGGTGATGGGACGCCAGTGGTGAAGGTGATGGCGGACCCTGCCCCCGACTGGCGTGCTGTGCACCTGAAAGGAGGGACTAGGGAGGGCTTGGAGGCCGCGGACGGGTTGGAGGTGGTGGCCTGACCCGCACGCTGGTTGCCCGAACCGCCACGGCGGTATCCACGTCCTCGGCCACGCGAAGGCGCTTGCTGCGCGGGCCGTTGGCCGGGCTGTGGACGTGACTGGGCGCCCCTTCCGTGGCCACGAAAGGGGCGAAAAGCAGACGTTTGCGGAGGGCGCACAACAGCAAGGCCCAGGGACTTAGCAGTAGCCCGTGAATCCTTGAAACGCTCCAGCGCATGGTCCGCCTTTGAACCAAAGAGACCGACTCCATCAAAGGGCATGTCCATGAGAGTATTCTGGACATCCCCTGAAAAACCAGTGGTTCTCAGCCAGGCGTGGCGACGCAGCGCCACCGTCGTTGCAAGCGATCTGCCCAGCGAGTCGGCGGTATCAAGGCCACAGCGGATGGTATACTTAGCCGCATCACGCCCTTCCGCAATAGCGCGGGTAAGCAGTGTCTGGACCTCCTCAGAACACTGCGGCAAAACATCAGCCACCGAATCCCACAGGGAGTGGGTGTATCGGCCCAAGAGGCAAGCGGTATTAACAGACCGCAAGCCAGCACTGGAGGAAGAGAAAGCCTTCTTCCCAAAGTGATCCAGGCGCTTGGATTCCCTATCCGGAGGGCGGTAGGGAAGGCTGTTTGGGAGGCAGAGGCTTGGACAACCAAGCTCTCAGGGGTGGGGTGTTGGGAGAGAAACAGGGGGTCGCCCGGAGCCGGGCGATGGCGTCGGGCCACGTTCCTATCCACAGGAGCCCCTGTGGTGGGTTTGGACAGGCACCCAAAGAACGTCAGTGAGTGCATCGTTGAACGGCAGCACAGGCTCCGAAGAGGAGGCCGCCGGCTGAAGCACTTCAGTCAGGAGGTTAGTCCTGACGGCCACTGTAGGCAACTGGAGATTTAAGGCTCCAGCAGCTCTACGCAACACCGTTGCAAAATTAGCCCCCTCCTCCGTTGCCACGGGAGGAGACAGCATGCCAGAGTCGGGGAGGTATCCAGCCCACTGGCATCCCCAAGTTCCTCAACCCAGTCCGGGTCAAACTCGCACTGTTGTGTGAGAGGGTCGTCAGACCCCTCCCAGCTCTCCTGGTCCTCCTCAGGTTGAAAAGATGGAGGAGGAGGGACATAAGGGACCCAAGGCCTCATCGGCGCCGGAACCGGCGTCGGGCGGCGCCGGTCCGGCTCCATGTCCGGACCCGGGGAGAACCGGGGAACGACGCCGCCCGGAGCCCCGGACGGCGTCGGAAACGGCACCGGGGACATCGGCGTCGGCGGAGGCGTGGTTAGGTCAACCGGCGTCGATGGAGGTTGCGGCACCACCGGAACCGGGGTCGAGGCCGGGGCCGGAGCCGAGGCCGGGACGAAGGCTGGTGGGACAGGCGACGCCGGGACCGGAGTCGACGGCGACGCCGGAGCAACCCCATCTGGGCCCGCGGGGCCCGAAGGCGCACCGGAGGGACCTTGAGGCCCGAAGAGGCGGGCCATGGCCGACAGGAATTTCTGTACTTCGGCCGGAGTCGCCCCGAACCCGGGAAGGACGGGTAATGCGGGGGCAACTCGACAGGCACGTCCGGGGCCGCGGGGGACGGTGCCGACAGGGACCTCAGCCGAGTCGCGCGACCGGCGAGGCGAAGTCTTAGAGCGATGACGCCGCTTAGACTTCTTGTGCTTCGACTTACCGGAGGAGCGCGAAGACTTGGATTCCGACGAACGGCGGGGACTCCGCGTCCGGCCCCTCGACCTCTCCCGGGACCGGGGCTTGCTGCGGCGCGGAGCCGACTGCCGGACTTCAAGGAGCTTTCGAGACCGCTCTCGCAAAGCCTTCGGATGAAGTTTCCGGCAGTCAGGGCACGACTTCGTGTCGTGGCCTCGGCCGAGGCAGAAGAGACACTCGAGGTGGGGGTCCGTGATGGACATCATACGACCACATTCCTCGCAGGGCTTAAAGCCGGGCATCCCTACGACACCTTAGGAGTCGTGAAGACTCGTTGAAGAGAACAGTGAAAAATTTCACAAAAAGATAGTCAAAAAGTGACTAGGGCACTGCTCTTCCCGGATCTGCGCTTACTGGCGCGGAAAAAGAAGAACTGACGTCAGCGCGCAGGGGCGGCGCCTAAGTACTGCCCGCGACGTCATCCCGGCGATCACGACGCCGACGACGGACGCGGAGCCGCACGACGCCGCCTACCGACGCGCAAGGGTACTGCTACGCAAAAAACTTTCCGGATCCAGCCTGACGCCTGGGGATATTCTAAGGTAAGGAATCTGTCACTAACGTGTCTCTTTCAGATAAGTTTGATACCAAACTTCCCAGTTTTCAGTAAAGCCATTATGGTGCTCTGGAGTTCGTAATGACAAACTCAAAGCAGCATATACTCTTAATGGCATTACTGCACTTACAATGTCTAAGAATTGGCTTAGACACTGTAGGGGTACAGGGCTCATGCACCTGTACCCTCACCACTGGTATAGTGCACCCAGCTAGAGGGGTGGCTGACCTATGCAGGGCAGTGGGTTGTAGGCATGGCACACAGGGATGTGTGCCATGTCGACTCTTCACTTTGTTCTGCACCAAAACACGCAGCCTGCAATGGCACTGTGTGTGTGTAAAGGTACCGGGCCTCTAAGGGTGGCACAGTAAGTGCTGCAGCCCTTAGAGGCCTTCCCTGGCCACAGTGCCCTTGGTACCCATGTTACATTTTACAAGGGACTGACGTGGCCAGAGAGGTGCCAATTGGGGGTACAAGGTACAGTTTTGGGAAAGAACACATGTCCTGGGAACCTGACTGGCAGGGACCCATGGCACATCAAGTCAAAGTGCTTCAGAAATCTGACAAAAAGTGGGGGGGGGGTTACTGCAACAGAAACCCAGCTTCGTACAATAATAAAATACACGAATGACATGTCAACTGTTTTTCGGTATAAACAGGCAGGCAACGGGGAGGCAGGTGGGTCAGTGAGGAATCCACAGGCAGATACTGTATCCACCAGAAAATGCGTTACCGAAGATAAGTAACTTGTTCTTCTGATGGATACATCTGCATGTGGATTCCTCACCTTATGAATTGAATCCCCAAGCAGTGCACTCTCAGAGGAGGGTGCCTGCCTACACCAAAAAATCCTGCAGCACAGAACATGCAAAGTGGCCGTCAATCCTCACCTCCAAGTCTAAGCAATAGTGCTTCGTAAAAGTGTGGAGAGAGGCCCAAGTTGTGGCCTTGAGGATGTCTACAAAAGGGACACCTCTATCTAAAGCCGAAAAAGAAGACTTAGCTCTGGTGGAATGAGCTCGAATACCTTCCGGGCGATTCTTCTTGGCCAAGGCGTAGCAGATCTTGATGCAAAGGATGACCCACCTGGACAGCGTTCTCTTGTGGACCGCCTTGCCCTTCATTTTGCCCACATATCCAATGAAGAGTTGGTCGTCCAACCTGAAGCCTTTAGTCCTGTCCAGGTAGAAGCTGACCGCCCTCTTGGGGTCCAGGTGGTGAAGTCTCTCCTCCTCCTTAGAAGGGTGAGGGGGGAGGAATAAAAAGTGGGTAAAGTGATTGGTTGCCCTAGGTGGAAGGGAGTGACCACCTTAGGCAGGAAATCAGCTCTGGTCCTAAGAACCATGTTGTCCACATGATATGAGGTAAAAGAGGGCTTGGAACTAAGGGCCTGCAGCTCACTAACCCTCCTAGTGGAAGTGATTGCAATCAGAAATATTGTCTTAAACGCTAGGAATCTCAAGGGACAACTATGCAAGGGTTTAAAGGGAGACCCCATCAGAAAAGTGAGAACTAAATTCAAATCCCACTGAGGCATGATAAAGGGAGTGGGAGAAAACCTATTGGTGAGACCCTTAATGAATTTCATGACTGTGGGAGATTTAAATAAAGAGGATTGGTCTGGCAAACAGAGAAAAGCCGACAAGGATGACAAGTAGCCTTTAACAGTAGCTACTGCACAACCCTGTTGTCAGCAATTCTAGAAGATTGATGTGAAACAATCTTTCCTCTGGAGACCAAAGTCCTTTGATCTCCAGATACCCAGTTGAGCTCCCCACCCTAAATTGGAGGCATCCGTTATCACTGTGGCCACCGGAGAAGGAGATTGAAACGTCTTCCCTTGAGAGAGGTTGTCCGAGACACTCCATCATAACAGCTTCGCTGCAGTGTCTCTGGAGATTCTGACCATCTCCTTGAAATCTCCGTTTTTTTTTAAACCACTGTCTGCAGAGGCACCATTGGAGGTCATGTGCCAGCGTGGATGGTTGACCAACAGTATGCAGGAAGCGAACAGACCGAGCAGGCGCAAGACCTTCAGGACTGGAACAGCCGCTCCATTCTGAAAAAGTGAAATCAGAGCCTGGATGTCTTGAATCCTCTGTAGAGGAAGGAAGGCACGATTCACAGTAGTGTCCAGTACTGTCCCAATGAACAGGTTGCGCTTAGAGGAAAAACGCAAGTCGAACGACAGACCCGTTGTTACTTGCAAAAGATGCAGCACCATCTCCGGCGACTTTGCTTTGAGCAGCCAGTTGTCCAGATAGGGAAAAACAGAAATCCCTGAGATGTGCTTCTACCACCGTCATCACCTTCGTGAAGACTCGTGCAGATGTAAGACCGGACAGAATGGACCGCAAACTGGCAGTGTTGAGATCCCACCATAAAACGGAGATACTTCTGATGAGACTTTAGGATGGGTATGTGAAAATACGCATCCTGTAATTCGATCAACACCATCCAGTCTTCCTGCTGCAACGCCAGAAGAACCTGAGCCAGGGTCAACATCTTGAACTTCTCCTGCCGGAGGTAAAAATTCAGGACCCTGAGGTCTAGGATCTTCCTCAATCGACCGTCCTTTTTGGGAATCAGGAAGTACCGGGATTAGCATCCCTGACCCCTTTCCTGCTCCGGAACCACCTCTATCGCACCTTTCTGCAGCAAAGATAGAACATCCTGTTGTAGAAGCAACAGGAAGTCCTCTGAGCACCAACCCTGGCAAGGGGGGATAGAGGGAGAAACACCCGAAAGAGAAGGGCATACCCATTTTCTACGAGATCCAAAACCCAGAGATCTGAAGTAACAGATCTCCATTTTCATAGAAAATGGGACACCCGTCCTCCCACGGGGCCAACATGCTCTAGGATGGAGGATCTAGAGCTGCTGCCCTGCGGTACGAGTTGGAGGGACAGGAGAGGAGTAGGAGAAGACTTGCTGCTGAGCTGTGCATCTCAGACAAACTCTACCTTTTCCTCTGTACGATCTATACAGAGGGTTCGCCTGTTGCTGCTGTTGTGACTGCTGTTGCTGTATGGCTCGAAAGGAAGGAGTCCTACCAAACCAGCGAAATCTGCGGTACCCAAAACCTCTGGGCTGGGACTGAAGACCCAACCCAACGATCTCGCTGAGGCTCTACTATCTTTAAAGCGATGTAGCTCTGAGTTCCCTTTGGCACCAACAAGACGAGAGCCATCAAAAGGAAAGTCCAATAGGGTGGCCTGTACATCAGATAAAAACCCAGACCCCCTTAGCCAGGCATGCCTCCTGTTTGCCACAGATGAACCCATAATTCTGGTGATGGAGTCCTGACTGAAAGACCTGACGGGCCGCAGCGTGCGTGTCCAATAGAACTTCCGCAAAATGGCCCTGGTCATCCTCCGGAAGCTTGGGGAGCACCTCCTTTGCCGAATCCATGAGAGCGTGGGTATCGCGACCCAGCAGACAGGTCGCATTTGTCGATTTCAGAGACGTACTGGCCAAAGAAAACACTTTATTTGCCGACTGCTCCATCCTCTTGGATTCCCTATCTGCAGGCGTAGCGGGAAAGAGTCTGCAGACTGTTTAGTAGAGCATGACGCCTGGACTACTAAGCTCTCAAGAGATGGGTGTGTGGAAAGGAAATCAGGATCTCCAGGAGCCACCTTATATGTCCTTGCAACCGAACTGGACACTGCAGGGGCAGTCATTGGCTTCTGCCACACCTCTAAAATGTGCTCAGTCAAAGCCTCATTAAAAGGAAACTGAGGTTCCGAAGCAGAAGGAGAATGAAGCACTTCTATTAAATTATTGGACTTAAGGTCTGCAGTAGGTTACCAGCAAATCCAGTAGATCCGCTGCCTTCCTTATTATAGAATGGTAAGAGGAAACCTCCTGCAATGGTAGGCCTTTCGGTGAAGAGAGCTCCCATTCAGGAGATGTGTCCAATCCACTAACCTCCTGCAGTCCCTCAAATTTCTGCATAGAGTCAACCATCTCACCCTCTTCAGCCTCTTCCTTGCTGCTCCTGATATTCTTCCTCCTTCAGCAGCCTCTGTGCCTTCCTTCTGGATCTCATCCCAGGCACCGGCGTCAGTGACTTCGGGACTGGCGTAGATAGAGGCTCCCCAGGAATAGTTGAAGGCGCCGGGCTAGGCAGAGTCGGCGCCGGCCCGGAGCCAGACGGGGCCGGAGAAGACCCATCCAAAGGAACTCTTCCCTCCAGGGATTGCACCGGCGTCGAGTACCTCGGCGTCAGGGGAGACCAACTCCCCAGGGCCATTGGCATGAAAGGTGCCTGTGTGAAGTGAGGTGGCAAACCTCCAAGAGAGTATGAAAGCAGTCCCATGGGGCCAACCGGCACACCAGCAGGGTTAGCCGCTCTGGCAAACATGCCAAACATTGCATTCAGGAAATGCGAAGGATCCGCACCTGGAGCCGGAAAGGGTGGGTATGGATCCGATATCGCCAGTTCAGAAAGCGCTTGAGGAGGCAGTCTGATTGGCTACGGTTGCGACGCCAGAGACACTGGAGCCGGGGGTGGAATGGCCGGAGGCGAAGGCGTCGCTTCTGTGGGCGCCGGTGAGACTCTCGGAGCCGGAGACTGTGCCAGAGTGACCTGAGGCGAAGGAGAGTCTTCATCCTTGCGGTGACGTCGAAGTACCGGAGACCCCGACTTCGGTGTTTCATCCTTCAACGACCGACGTCCGATCCATGGCGCTGCTTCTTTTTGTGCTCCCTCGACGACTTCGAGGTATGTGGAGTCGGCGACTTGGATCTCATCCTCCTCCGGGCACTTTTCTTCTTTTTCGTCCTGGCCATAAACAGCTTGGCCTCTCTCTCTCTTTCAAGGTCTTCAGATTTATGCGCCTGCGTGACGAACACCCCTCGACGTCGTGGTCCGACGAGAGGCACCATAAACAATTCATCATGGGGGTCAGTAATAGACATATGACCCCCACATTTCCTGCAACACTTAAAACCGGCATTCTAAATAGTAGCCATGACACGGTTACAATTACAGGAAGAACCTGCAACAAGGAAACTCCAGAAATGGAGAGCCTTGGAAAAAAAACGTGTCGACAGCACGGAAAAAAGGTAACTGACGTCAGCACGCCGACACTTCTTATGGTCGACACATCTTATAGCTCCGATGAAGTCAAGTGGAGTCGCGTGCGGAGCTGTTCCATTGTGACGTCCTCGTCGATGTGGGAGAACTATGGAGGAAAGTTTCTGTGGAATGCTGCGCATGGGGTAATTCATAAGGTGAGGAATCCACAGGCAGATGTATCGATCAGAAAGGGCTTTTTCCCTATCTAACTTGCGGGTTCTCTTTGAAGCAGCATTCAATATGACATCTGAATACCCTTGGTGTTTCGATTCATCATTTCTTTCTCTATTCGGTCAAATTCAGCCACTGTGCTGCAGATCCATCTGGCTCTGTAGAATTTCCCAAAAGGAATATATATATCCTATGTCAAATGTTTGTCAAGTGGACAACAAGTTTCCCTTTAGCAACCAAATCAACTTACTAATCAAGGTATGAAATGTCCCCAACCTATCAAAATGCTTCCCTTATCAGCACTTTCATCCATTCCAGTCTAAACAATTGCAAATGCCTCCAATTGCCGACTCCTTATCTGAATTTTCCAATGATCCAGCCACAAGCAGTCACATTTTCAATACTCTACAACTCTTCATGCTCTGCTGATTTGCGGTCTTCATCTTTATTAATTTCAAGTCCCCCTATCAATTTCAATATCCTCCAACACACTCAAGTCCATGCAGTTTGAAGTCCCTTTACAGATTCAAGGCGATAAATTATGTCCCAGAATCCCTAGATCCCCCACTTCATGTCAAGTGCTGAGTCGAGATTCTTTAAATAGCATTTAGATGGGCACAAATTGGCTGTGCAAGTATCAGTCCTCTCGAAATCTCTCCATAGGACTACATGAAGAAGCAACTTTACCTACATCCATCACAACCGGAAGATTCCTGGGTTCCTCACCTCCTGCAGAACGGGACGGTGTACTTCCATTAATTAATTTCCCATTGTTCCCCCTTTCCTTTTCCCTTACTATCTCCTTTTCTTATTTCACATTCTGTTTTAATTTTACACTCCAAAAGTTTGCAACTTGTGCTCTGGAGCATTCTACTATTTACATTATTCTTTAACAAACACTGAATAAATGACCTCTTAAAAAGTGTGCAAGACTATCTTAGAAATATCCTTTCAAATCTTCCCTATTTCATTGCAGGCATATCTTTCCACTTCATCCCAACTCAATCCCCATCCCTAACAATGGGAGGTACCCCGGCTTGTGGCTCTATTGCTACAGTGTCTTGATGGACAGATTGAGCTTTTGTATACCTAAGTAATGGTTCATCATCTCCAGACCACATGAATGGGAAGAAAGTGTGCAACAACTGAGCTTCACTCATGGTATTGCTTGTACCATGCAATACTATTGGCATGGTAAAGACAATGGGAGGAAACTTAAAGGCAATATCAACATTTGAGAAAGTAAAATCCTTGCTAATGGATGCTTGTAACTCCACACCAAAAAAGTTAACTACGAATTAAGTCAAGCGGAAGTAGAGCTGAGTTAATGTGCAGGGTGGCCTATGTCCACATGCAGCAGAGATACCAGGGAGAGGTAATCATGACAGAAAGGTACAGCCACAATCAGTATAATGCGAGAGCAGCCTGAAGATCTGTCATCCTGTGGACTCTGGAGAGACCCTAGACACACTAAACCTGTGACTTTATACAGAGGATCAAATAATGATTGAATGTTGTGAAGCTAAATGAAAGTTTGTATCAGTGATAACAAATAAAAAACAAGTCTACTAAGCAGCTGATGTATGTATTTGCAGCTATTTAAATAACATATAAATAGTTTCAAAACTACTCAGAGGCCAAATGAAAACATAACATTTTAAAGATCATTTTGTTTCATCTTTACCTAATTTGGCGTTAAACTAATTACAAGCATCTCATACTGCACCTGCATGTTGACTCTGGCAGAAAATGTTGAAAATTATCTATAAAACATTCTACAAGAAATGTCTTCTAATCTGATCAGTCTCATCATTGTCCCTAACACTACAGTGTAACCTTAGGCCAAAAGCCCACTTACCTACAACTTGGATCACTGTGATGTATGGGATATGTATCCATAGGAACATTTTCCATTGAAACATCTGTCAGCAGAAGGGACTTCCTGTGCTTGAGACTGCATCGACTTCTCACCTCTTCAGACACCGTAAGCAAAGCTAAGAAAGAAACATAAAAGAGTCAGCCTCATATCACTGACAAGATCATTAAAATGATTAGTTACATAGCAAACACTAATAACCATGAAAACACAATTTCTAAATATGTTCTTTAGCCCAGGAATTTTTAGAACATGCCATAAGATTCAGAAATGTATCTGAAATGTGACATAAGATGAGCTCTGTTGTCCAACATGATGGGGGAAAACTCCCCACTCTGTACACCCTGAAAACAAGAGGCAAAGCAGATCTAAGAAATCTAACTATGTAATATTTCAGGAAACATTCTCCTAAGTAGGAACAAGAAAACTATTTTTTCAAAGGGTAGGATAGATTTTGTTTGTCAACAAGGAATGGCCAAGTCTTGCAAGGTAAAGTAATTTTAAGCCATTTAGATCCACTATAGAAGCTAACGACTACTGAACATATTCAACACTAACTGTATCTGGCCTCCAATGACAATCTTTATCATCGCATTTAAAAATAAATGAATTTATAAACCTACCTGCCAAATATGCCACACTCTGAGTGTTCACTTCAAATTTGTCACAATTTCGGTGCTTGTTAACTAGTGCAAGTAACGTGTGTAGAATCCGAACTGTTCGTGCTACTATGGTAGGAGATGGGTGCCTGTATCCTACGAAAAACCAGAGATATGTTTGTTTACATTTAAGTATAGTCTATTGAATGTAACAAAGATACTCACAGAAGATGTTAATCAGTACTAAGTTCAATTAAGTCTAATTACGAAGCATGATGGCAGCTAATTTACTTACACAGCTATTTAGATCTAATATTTTCATGCAGTTACTTCAGAAACGTTGCAGAGTGACAATGCTGACAGACATCCTTTGACGGTGAGAAACTACAGCTACCTCATCATTCACTGTCCTGCATGGTCCACACTTCTGTAACTTTCCTTCCATTTTAAAGTCCTGATGTCTAATACCTCAAACCTAAACAGGTTCCAGAATCTGCACAAAAGATTCCCCTTTTGCTCGCTCTAGCATGAAACTGTCTTTTGATTTCAGGCCTTTATTCCCAACCTGCCATCTTTACCAGAGTCTGCTTAAAGTACAGCTCTCTGCACTCTTCATCTATTCAGGGACTTCATCACACACTCCAGCTATTATTTCTCTTCTCTAGTACCATCCTGGCTCTACTTCTGGTCTCAGCTTAACCTGATGCAACCTTTCCATTATTTTACTGCCATCTCTTTGGATTATGTACACTCTTCTCGTTTTGAGATACACATTATTATTTTGACTTATTGGGAGCTGGATTTTTAGTAAACAATAGCTGATCATTTCTGTGTCTTGTTTAGACTGTGATCTTCCAAGCATTAATATTAATGGCACTTCCTCATCTACATCGAATTTTAAACTCTTCTAGACTAGTTCAATACATTTCAGGAGAACTTTATAAACACCCATATTCCAGCTAAAACCAGAAAGTACAAGATAAACCCTTCAGCAACCTGGTGCTCCAAAGAATTTGCCAAAAACATCAAGCTACTGAAGTCACTTCATGCAATGGGTAGAGAACTCTTCACATCAGCCACATCCTAAAGCAAAATGTTCTTTTTGAAAATAAAAAAAATACAGTGATTCCTCTTCCCCCCCCCCCTCGCCATGGGAGAAAACTACCATGGCGTGTGGGTCATTTAACAGTTTTCACTGTCCCTCACAGCTAGGTTTTACTTGGCGGTGATGGACAGTGAAAATTGGCCATTTGTCTGCCCACTCTAAATAGGGTGGGCAGACAAACGGGCAAACCTCCGATGGCCCTTAGACTGTCGGGCCATCGGAGATGTAGGTCGGTGGCGGAGATAACATAACATAACATGTGTATTTGTAAAGCGCACGTTCACCCAGAGGTCTCTTGGCGCTGAATAACAGATGTTCATTGTTACCCAACTCAATGGTACTCATTTTATCGACCTCAGATGGATGAAAGGCTGAGTGGACCCGCCGGGATTTGAACCTGTTACCATGAGGTCGAACACAGGCCCCTGCAATGGACGCATTAGTCCACTGAGCCACCAGACCCGAGATGTTGTAGTCTCCGCCATTGACATACTGAAGGTCCACCCGGCTGAAAATGAGGTGGGCAGAACTTCAGTTGCTATTGCGATAGATCCGACAAACTATAAATCAGGCCATTAGGTTTAATTAGTTTGCATACTTTTTTTGCCAAATGATAAAGTGAGTCCTTCCCATTGAAAGATTCTTTTTCTGTCTGCTGACATTCAAAAACAGAACTATAAGAGGAAGACAATGCAATCATCAGAACAATCCTTTTACATTTTAATAATGGTTTTCAAAATAATTACAACTATTTCCTTTCCTCATGACTTCTAGTTGTGAAACACATTCAAACAAACCTACAGGGAACGGTGCAGATTAAAAGATTAAAGCAAATGTATATCCTCACTAAGGAAATCATTTAATTAGCCTGGCATATTGATCTCACACAAAAGAAACTAAATGGTGCTTTCAGGACATTAAATTCCTGCAATTGGATATGGAACCTTTGCACTTTTGAAATACAATATTCAGTTCAAACCTTACCTTTTAAAAGGTGCCCAACTAGTGCAAAATTAAAGTTTGAATTAAAATTTAATCCCACAAAATGATCCATTTGCTTGCAGTGCCATTCCAAAGGATTCCTGATTTCCATAAAGACTTCCTCAGGACTCTGTTAAAAATAAATAATTAATTTTTTTTAATGAAACAACCTTTCAACCTACAAACTCAGCTGCAAGGCATCACTGCCCAGCTTAATAGTTTTTTTTGAAAGATTTACTGCAGTATTTACTATGTTTCTAAGCACTTCAGCACTCTTAATTTTGATAGACTGGCAACAGTGGCACATGGACATAATATGTTTAGCTCAGGATCATATTTAATTTAGACATATTCAAGTAACAGAAGGAGTTTTGGAACCTTGGAAATCTGGTACAAATATCAACAACATAGCAATGTTCTTTTCCAATTACTCATCACTCTGGCCCCCACTCACAAATCACAAGCGGAACATATGTGCAACTTTCAGTAAGTTTGGAGGGTAGAAATGAAAAAGGAAGTGGTTAGTCAGTTGGGAGTTTACATTGCATGAGAATAAATGCACTCAATTTTGCAACTAGGCCACTTTCGTTTTGCAGCTTGTGAAACTGTAAAAAGTATGTCACAAAAAAAACGCAACTGGACAATAACTAAAAAGACATGCTTAGTGAGAAAAAAGGGTTGATCAAGGTAGCATAGTAATTACTGCCTATACAACTAGAAAGGCTGCTCCATCGCAAATAAGGGGGAGAAGTTTTCAGCACTCGTAGAACTTGCTCACTAAACATGAAGAGGACTATGCCAGTGGCACCAGCCACACCTCATTAACATAATGGATAACTAGGCAAGAGAGTTGGACCAATAGTCAGATCAAAGTTAGGGAATGCGAGGTGAATATTTTGTGTGGTTGGAATAATCAAGAAAAGATATTTGCCAAGATGTTGCAAATGATTTCACTGCTGTACCAAGTTGGGCTGGATAAAATCTAGTGAGGTATGTTTTGGATATAAAAGATGCTGCCACAATCCTCAAATTGAGCCCCAAATGAGTGGTGCAGAAAAGTACTCTGGACTTGAAATATGGAGGTTAGAAAATGCCAGGCAAGTGGTTGCATCGGTAAGAGGGTACCCTCTTGACATGAACATTTCCAGACTGGATCAGCCATGAAATGAATATGATCGGGTGGATGATGCATACATGGGAGACAAGTGAAGAAGGAAGCAATCAGACAGGCTAGAGGTGGGAAGGTTCAGGAGAGCGGTCAGGCATGGCGAGGGCAGGAGTGTCACTGGACATTTTTTGGGCTGCTGATATTATCCGTACAGTCCTGGATTTCCTTTTGAATCTTCAACAACAGTTACAATTGGGACATCATAATGACGAACTGCTTAAAAGCTAGAGCCTGGAAGCTATGATTACAAAAAAATATGTAAGAGATGAAAGGAGATCTTAAGATCCATAATCACCTTCCAACAGGTATCACATAACCCTCCCAAAGCCTGGCAAGATGAAGAAAAAAAAAAAAAGTTCTTTTCAAACTGAACTTTGTGGCTCAAAGTAATATTTCCAACTAATAATACTCATTGCATGGTCATTCCTATTCTGCAAGAGTACGACTGACACTAGTGAGGTGAGAATTATGTGTAAGCAAAACTTGTGTAATAATGTTATGTTTCTACTGAGCTTTCACAGAAAACTATGAAGACCCTTCAACTGTTACACAGTTATTTCACTTATGTCGAATCTAATTTTTCTCAGACAACACTGACATGTAAGCCTTACACAGGTTGCCAATTAGAGTCATAAAAATACACAAATCTCAGCTACACTCCAAACCTATTTGAGCACGACTCAATTGTGTAAGCAGCAAAAATTTTAACCAAGACTAAACTAAATTCTAGAAATCGAGGAATACAAAATACGAACTTCCTCTCAGATTACACATAATTGATTAAGTGGAAGAATAAAGGTATATAGGGTCCATCAAATTTACTATTTTACCATCAGGAAACATTGCTGATAAAAACACAGTATTTAAATCTAAGGCTAAGGCTTGTTGTCTGCAAAAACAACAGTTGATGGACAGAATGCAGAACAATGTCATACATTCACCCCAGTACAGAGATCTGGGCCTAAATCCATCGTTTTTTTGCTCACCATGCCATTCCAGTTTGAACCCAGCCATATGCAAATCAGTCTTGACCCTGTGCCTCATGGGAACAGTCCAGCCCGAACTGCCAAGCCAGGTCCTCCCTGGACTGGAAACAAGCATCCTAGGACCGGTTTCGGGGTATCACCCCTCTTCAGCCAGGATAGCTTGATTTCAGTGGCATGGAGAGCACGGGACCCACGTCTGGGCTTACCCGTCCCACTCGGGGTGACAAATGCAAAAACAACAGTTGATGGACAGAATGCAGAACAATGTCATACATTCACCTCAGTACAGAGATCTGGGCCTAAATCCATCGTTTTTTGCTCACCATGCCATTCCAGTTTGAACCCAGCCATATGCAAATCAGTCTTGACCCTGTGCCTCATGGGAACAGTCCAGCCCGAACTGCCAAGCCAGGTCCTCCCTGGACTGGAAACAAGCATCCTAGGACCGGTTTCGGGGTTTCACCCCTCTTCAGCCAGGATAGCTTGATTCCAGTGGCATGGAGAGCACGGGACCCACGTCTGGGCATACCCGTCCCACTCGGGGTGACAAATGCAAAAACAACAGTTGTCAACACTCCGTCCATCATCCCCTTTGGTTTTGCTTTGTTCGCCCTAAGTTGGCAGGGTATGCCCAGACGTGGGTCCCTTGCTCACTTTGCCACTGGATTCAAGATAGCCTGGCTGATGAGGGCAGTGAGCCCGAAACCGGTCCCAGGATGCTTGTTTCCGGTCCAGGGAAGACATGGCTTGGCAGTTCGGGCTGGACTGTTCCCATGAGGCACAGGGTCAGACTGATTTGCATATGGCCATGTCTGAACTGGGGTGGCGGAGTGAGCTAAAGAATGATGATGGATTAAACCCAGATCAGTTGACTGGGGGTGAGTGCTTGTATTGTCAACACTCCGTCCATCATCCCCTTTGGTTTTGCTTTGTTCGCCCTAAGTTGGCAGGGTATGCCCAGACGTGGAGTCCCTTGCTCACTTTGCCACTGGATTCAAGATAGCCTGGCTGATGAGGCTGTGAGCCCGAAACCGGTCCCAGGATGCTTGTTTCCGGTCCAGGGAAGACATGGCTTGGCAGTTCGGGCTGGACTGTTCCCATGAGGCACAGGGTCAGACTGATTTGCATATGGCCATGTCTGAACTGGGGTGGCGGAGTGAGCTAAAGAATGATGATGGATTAAACCCAGATCAGTTGACTGGGGGTGAGTGCTTGTATTGTCAACACTCCGTCCATCATCCCCTTTGGTTTTGCTTAGGCTTGTTGTCTGCACATTCAGATTGTGTTTAGCTTCTCACCATGTCTTTTGCTTCACCTTGTTAGCTATTTCATATTGAAAATTCTGCTCACATTTAAGTTCCAGGAACTCTATGTTCGAAGTTCCGAGGGTTTGAATGAGACTCAACAGTCCAATATACGTTAACTATTCATGGACTCTGGACTTCAAGCACGATGAATAAATTCAATAAAATGGTCAGATTCTCAGCTTTTAACACATCTACATGATGTACAATGAAAAGAACAACCATATATTAAAGACACAAGAACACATCATAACAGTCACAGAAAAAAAGTGTGTTACTGCCTTACAGATTAAATATAAAAAAATATACCACTACTCTGACCTGGTCCTTGGTATTAGGACATTTATTGCAATAATGTTGACGTTTTGCAAAATATTTGTGCAATCAGACGAAAACATCACAGAAGAGAATATTGGGATATAAGATTCTTGATCATAGGTATCATAATATTGTGTGGCTCATAACGTAGGCACACACATTTTGTAGCATTGCTCAAATGGTAAAATTGAAGGCTTGTGTTTTCAAAGAAGCATCCCATGACCTTCTCAAATAAACAGAGCTGAGACAAAATAATGCAAACAAGGAGGAGCCCAACAAGAAATGTCCAGAAATGCATTAAGCGGAGGTGAAAGGTAAAGTGAATTTAGATTGATTGAAATATATAAGGTGTAACAAAATGCATAAGTGGATAGCATGCATCTAGTGAGTAAAAACAGACATACCTTTTCATTGAAAACAAGAAGCCCATCCAAAGTGTGCAAATTTTGCTCAAGGAGTGCCGTTCCTGCAGAGTACAGGCTGACTTCATCCAGCTGTAGCACTGCCACTGCAACCCAAAAAAGAGCTTTGTGCATGTGAGAGTCCTGAAGGCACAAATTGAAAACAGAATTATTTCAGTATAGCATTTGACAAAATCTGGGATTACAGAACTTTTTAAACAAATGCTTTTCTACTGCGCTAATGACAATGCAGATAATCAGTAAGCAGCGGAGTTGGGAACTACTATAGTAGAATTTGTGAGAACACCACAGAGCTATAAATTAGCCAAGAACATTTCTTGGTCCTTCTCAAATCTTGGTTGGTAGGGGCGTAAGGATGGATGGATGCAACTAGACTGAGCGATTGGGATTGGACAAAGTGTAAGAATAAGAAATGAGCAGCTCCTCTTTGTGAATGTTCACAATTAAAATGTTCTCCAACTGTTGACTCAATTGCTTTGAACAAACATTAAATAACAGGTTTGCAAAAGACAAAAATACTTATGCAGTAAACAAAGGGGGAGCACTTTTTTTTTTTTTTACAAACCATTGGTCACACAATGCATATGGCTTTTCATAAAAGAAGAATATGGACAAGGGTGGTGGTGGGTCATGGAGATCCACAGATAATACCGTAAGAACTAGTGTTAGCTATTGCACCCTCTCTTGCTCTCTACATTTTGCATCTTTCAAAAGAAAACAAAATAATTCACAATGCATTTGTGGGCTATATGAAGATTACTCGCTCAGCACACAGGCCGTGAAGTACAGCATGGCCATTGCCGCCCTGAGATATGTCAAAGGTGTGCAAACTTATCAATGTTTGCATAAATTACAGAGAAAGCTAGGTTGCAGCTCTCCACATGAGCCAAGAGTCTTAAAAACAAAATATGAATGCGCCCGACCTGCTCAAAACGGAATGAACAAGGATATGTACCATTTAACTAATATGATTAACCATCAGAACCTTACTAATTATTGTCTTAAGGAACCTGGTAATGCTTTTTTGGGTGGGTACGGTTTCTAACCACAGATTCCTCACCTTAGAATACTCTCCGAGGTGCCCGTTTGGATACGGACACCTTCTCTGCAATGCTCCAGCATGTTGGGTGGCTCCATACCATTCCAGACGTACATATAAGCGCCACCTCTACATGCTGACGTCACTTTCTTGCTTGACCCTTTCTGATCCCACAGGCATGGAGCCTGAAACACTTGTTGGTGCCAGTGTGCAGATTCGAACTTGGGACCTTTATAGATGTTAAAAAGAGGCCACATCCAAGAACAGGGAGGTGGGATGGTGGTGAGGAATCTGCGGTTAGACAGTGTCCAAAAAGAGTTACCTAGGGGTAAGTAATATGTTCTTCTGATGGATCCTTCTAGCTGCAGATTCCTTGACTTAGAATAGATAAAGTAGTGGTTTTTCAAGGTGGAAGGTCTGTGGAGTGGACTCAGAATACAAACATCCTAAAGGAACGAATGGGTGAAATGTCCTTCCGTCAAACCTGGCTATAAAGGCAGTAGTGTGTTGTGAACACGGGCACCATCAACAGTGTTGCAGCCTGGCAAACGTGAAGAACAGGCACTCCGTGTGGTAGCAGCCTTTCCCATTCTGGAGTGAGCTCTCAGTCCTTCTGGCTGCTTTTTAGCCAGTGCATAGAAGATTTTATTGCAAAGGACGATTCAATTTGATAAAGTCTCCTTCTGCACAGACTTCTCTTGCTTCAACCCAAATATCCCCACAAAAAGCTGATCATTCACCCAAGGATCCTTGGTTACTATCATTGAAAAAGCTTCAAGCTCTTTTGGGATCCAAACGATGGAGCCTCTCTTCCTCTTTTAAGAGATGAGTTGAGGTTTCAACGGAGGGTGATGATTTGCCCAATGTGAAAAATTATGGCTTTCAGCAAAAAGATCCTCAATACCAGCTTGTCCGGAATAAAGGGGTGTAGGTTGGTTGCACAGATAGAGCCTGGAGCTCACTCACTCAATGAGCAGCAAGAGATTGAAGCACAAGTTACTAACTTGTGTAACAATATATCTGTAAGAGACAGTAGTTAGTGACAGATTCCTTACCTTAGAATATCCCCAGGCGTCAGGCTGGATCCGGAAAGTTTTTGTGTAGCAGTACCCTTGCGCGTCGGTAGGCGGCGTTGTGCGGCTCCGCGTCCGTCGTCGTGGTCGCCGGGATGACGTCGCGGGCAGTACTTAGACGCCACCCCTGCGCGCTGACGTCAGTTCTGTACACGACTTTCCGCGCCAGGAACGCAGAGCCATGCAAGAAGCTGACATAGGTGTCTGAAAAATACTAGGGCCCTGAAAGGGATGTCCTTAACCCTAGAAATCAGTTCGCAGAACGGGGAGGACGGAGTGGGGCGGTAAGGAATCTGTCACTAACTACTGTCTCTTACAGATATATCGTTACACAAGTTAGTAACTTGTGCATCTGAAAGAGACACGTTAGTGACAGATTCCTTACCTTAGAATAGATACCCCAGCAATACCAACCCCGGTGGTGGGTCTGCGAACAAAGATCAGACAAGGAAGTCCCGGAGGACAGAACGGCCAAAGAAGCGTCCCGGAGGACCTGACTGTCAAGGCAGTAATGCTTTGTAAACGTGTGCAGCGAGGCCCACGTAGCTGCCTGACAGATATCCTGCAGCGGAACACCGCGGCCCAAAGCCGTGGTAGCAGCCGTTGCCCTGGTGGAATGGGCTCGCAGCCCAACAGGAGGCTCCTTCTTAGCCAAAGAATAGCAGGCTTTGATACACAAGGTTACCCAGCGGGAGATGGTTCTCTTGTGCACCGCCCGACCTTTTTTGGCGCCCACGTAGCCAACAAAGAGCTGGTCATCCACCCGGAAGTGTTGTGTGCGGTTGATATAAAAGGAAAGCGCACGTTTTGGCTCCAGATGGTGGAGCCTCTCTTCCTCTCTGGAAGGATGCGGAGGCGGAAAGAAGGTGGGCAAAGTGATGGTCTGCCCAATGTGGAAGGCAGTAACCACCTTTGGCAAGAAGGACGGACGCGTCCGAAGAACAACCTTATCTGGATGTACAGACAGAAAGGGAGGTTTGCATGACAGAGCCTGGAGCTCACTCACCCGCCGAGCGGAGGTGATGGCCACCAGAAAGGCTGTCTTCAGAGTGAGAAGACGAAGAGGACAGTTATGTAGAGGCTCAAAGGGAGCGCACATGAGAAAGGTAAGAACCAAGTTCAAGTCCCACTGAGGCATCACAAACGGAACAGGAGGGAAGAGGTGTGTAATGCCTTTAAGGAATCTGTTAACAACAGGGGACTTGAAAAGGGAGGGCTGATCAGGAAGCCCGAGGAAGGCCGAAATGGCACAAAGATAGCCCTTGATGGTACCCAGGGCAGAACCCTGTTGGGCCAGTGAAAGAAGGAACAGAAGAACCTCAGAAAGAGGGGCAGAGAGGGGATTCACAGCCTTTGCTGTGCACCATGCCACAAACTTGTTCCACCGGCAGGCGTATACCACCTTAGTGGAGGGACGCCTGACTGCCAGAATCACATCACAAACTTCGGGAGGCAAGTCGAAAGGAATCAACTGCCGCCGCTCAATCTCCACGCAAGCAGGTGGAGGCTGGACAGGTTCGGGTGGAGGACCGTCCCCTGCTGCTGCGACAGAAGATCCTCCCGAAGAGGCAGACGGATCGGGGGATCGACGCTCTTACTGAGTAGCTCGGGATACCAAACTCTTCGAGCCCAGTCCGGAGCCTATTCAGTCTCTAGTTCCAGAATATTGTTGATTTTAGAACAGCTTCGAACTTTGGTCACATTTATTTATTTGCATGTCTAATATATTCACCTCTTGTATTCCCCGCACACTTCATCCTTTTCATCGTTAACCATTGTATCCTCATCTCAATTTCCAACTTGCTTGTTGATCTAAAAAAGTATGAGGTACACCTCTTTATCTTGTTTTGCTGTTCATATAAATTGTATGTATTTATTAAATATTGTGTTTTTCAGTTAGTTCAGTATTCTCCTTTTCCAGGAGTTGTTAAATATGTGAAGTCCTGCCCTGCCTCTCCGGTTATTTTGATGCTTTTAATGCGTCATTAATTTCTAAGGGTCCCTTTGAATAAATATGCTTTGGATGTAGGTGCTCCTTGCTATGTATAGTGTACGATTTGAGTGCAATTAAATGGTAATTCGATTTATCAATGGCTACCCATGCACTGTGTTTTTATTGTGATGGATTCTTGTAATCGCAGATTCTTCACCTTAAAATTATTTCCAGGCACCAGACTGGATCCAACCGCTCCCATGTGCTGCTAGGTGGCGCCATGCTGCTCAGTGATAGTTTAGCACTATAAATGATGGCACTGAGCCACCTGTAATCACCATCCCTGCTCGCTGACCTCAGTTCCTTCCTTTCTGCACCTTCTTACGCAGATCAGGAGCTCCACTCCCAGCTTTGGTGGTTTTTCTGACCGCTTTTAAATGATTTCACCACTGTGCTAGGTTTATGGGTGTTGGCCACAACTCTAAATTGCCGCGGCCACGAAAGGAACGAAAAGTAGACGTGGCCGGGCGGATGGTGGAGAGACCCAAGGACTTGGCTGTAGCCCGAGAGTCCTTAAAACGCTCCAGCGCACTGTCTGCCTTATCGCCAAAAAGGCGAGTACCATCAAAAGGCATGTCCATGAGGGAACTCTGGACATCCCCCGAAAACCCCGTGGACCGCAGCCAGGCATGTCGCCGCAAGGGCACTGTTGTGGAGATGGCTCTTCCCAAAGAGTCTGCGGTGTCCAACCGACACCGAATTGCGAACTTCGCGGCATCTTTCCCCTCTGCAACAGCTTGGGAAAGCACAGCCCGAACCTCTTCGGGGCACTGGGGCAGAGTTTGCGCCACCGTGTCCCACACAGTGTGAGAATAGCGGCCCAAGAGGCATGCGGTGTTGACCGACCGCAGCCCCAGGCTGGCAGAGGAAAACAACCTTTTGCCAAGCTCTGTTTGGGAAGTGGAAGCCGGAATGACCAGGCTCTCCGGTGTCGGAGGAGTCGTCAAAAAGGCAGGGTCACCCGGTGCCGGGCGGTGACATGTGGCCACATTTTTATCCACAGGGACCCCTGTGGCTGGCCTAGACCAGGTACCCATCAAAACATCCGTTAAGGCCTCATTGAACGGAAGCAGAGGTTCCACAGAACTTGCCGCCGGCTGAAGCACTGCAGTAAGGAGGTTAGGTTTGAGGGTAACAGTAGGCAGGGTAAGGCCAAGAGCCTGAGCTGCTCTACGGAGCACCACAGTGTATGTGGCGCCTTCCTCCATGACAGTGGGAGGAGACACAAACCCAGGCGCAGAGGAGAGGAAGGAAGGACGCGTCCTAAGAACAACCTTGTCTGGATGGACAGACAGAAAGGGGGGCTTGCAAGAAAGAGCCTGGAGCTCACTCACCTGCCGAGCGGAGGTGATAGCCACCAGAAAGGCTGTCTTCAGAGTGAGAAGACGAAGAGGACAGTTATGTAGAGGCTCAAAGGGAGCGCACATTAAAAAGGTAAGAACCAAGTTCAAGTCCCACTGAGGCATTACAAACGGAACAGGAGGAAAGAGGTGTGTAATGCCTTTAAGAAACCTGTTAACAACAGGGGACTTGAAAAGGGAGGGCTGATCAGGAAGCCTGAGGAAGGCCGAGATTGCACAAAGATCGCCCTTGATGGTACCCAGGGCAGAACCCTGTTGGGCCAGAGAAAGAAGGAACAGAAGAACCTCAGAAAGAGGGGCAGAAAGGGGATTCACAGCCTTTGCTGTTCACCATGCCACAAACTTGTTCCACCTGCAGGCGTATACCACCTTAGTGGAGGGACGCCTGGCTGCCAGAATCACATCACAAACTTCGGGAGGCAAGTCGAAAGGAATCAACTGCCGCCGCTCAATCTCCACGCAAGGAGGTGGAGACTGGACAGGTTCGGGTGGAGGACCGTCCCCTGCTGCTGCGACAGAAGATCCTCCCGAAGAGGCAGACGGATCGGGGATCGATGCTCATACTGAGTAGCTCGGGATACCAAACTCTTCGAGCCCAGTCCGGAGCCACAAGGATGACTTGGGCCCGGTCGCGCTGAATCTTCTTCAACACTCTGGGTAGAAGTGGTACAGGCGGAAAGGCGTACAACAAACCGCAACTCCACTCGCGACGAAAAGCGTCGCCGAGCGAGTGCCGGCTTGGAAATTCCAACGCGCAGAACTGATGACATTGCGCGTTCTCTTCGGTGGCGAATAGATCTAACCAAGGCTCTCCCCACTGTAGAAAGAGTCCTTGCACCACCTCCGAGTGAAGACGCCATTCGTGATCCATCATGCACCTGCGGCTGAGTTCGTCCGCCCTGGCGTTCAGAGAACCTGCCAGGTGTTGAACCATCAGGGATATGCCCTGATGTTCCAGCCATGTCCAGAGACGCAGAGCCTCCTGGACATAGGGTCCACGACCCCACCCCGCCTTGTTTGTTGCAGTACCACATGGCGGTGGTGTTGTCGGTGAACACCTGCACTACCTTCCCCTTGACAGAGGGAAGGAATGCCTTGAGTGCAAGTCGGATCGCCCGGAGCTCCAGAAGGTTGATATGGAGCCAGGACTCCGCCGGAGACCAGAGGCCTCTGATCTCCGCCTCTCCCATGTGACCGCCCCATCCCAGAAGGGACGCGTCCGTCACAACTGTGTGCTCTGGCTGGTGAAGGGAGAGGGATCTGCCCATGACCCATTGCCGGTTCGAGAGCCACCACTGCAACTGCCTTGCAGTTCCCTCTGAGATCTGGACGTAATCGGACAGGTTCCCCTGATGCTGCGCCCACTGGAACTTCAGGTCCCACTGCAGAGCCCGCATATGCCATCTGGCATGATCGACCAGCAGGATGCAGGAGGCCATGAGGCCCAGCAGCCTCAGGGTCAGACGTACCGAAACCCAGGATAGAGGCTGAAAGATCGGAATCATAGCCTGAATATCCTGGACTCGACTTTCGGGAGGATAGGCCCGAAACTGTGTTGTGTCCAGAACTGCTCCGATGAAAAGGAGCTGTGGAGAAGGAATCAGGTGCGAGTTCGGCACGTTGATGGAGAACCCCAGCGAGTGCAGGAGTCCGGCCATAGTCTGGAGGTGGGAGACGACTGCCTGGGACGAGCCCGCCTTCAGCAACCAGTCGTCGAGGTAGAGGAAGACTGGAACCCCTGCCCGGCGCAGATGAGCTGCGACCACCGCCATCACTTTCGTGAACACCCGAGGGGCGCAGGTAAGGCCAAAGGGGAGCACAGTGAACTTAAAGTGCTCGAGGCCTACCGTGAACCGCAGGTAACGCCGGTGGGCCGGCAGGACGGGGATGTGAAAATATGCGTCCTCCAAGTCCAGCGCTACCATCCAGTCTCCAGGGTCGAGGGCAGTCAAGACCTGAGCTAGGGTGAGCATCTTGAACTTCTCCTTCCAGAGGAAGCGATTTACGTTCCGGAGGTCCAAGATAGGACGCATGTCCTCCTTGTCCTTTTGGGCACCAGAAAGTAGTGGGAGTAACAACCACGCCCTACTTCTGGGGTCGGAACGCGCTCGATGGCCCCCTTGGCCAGGAGGGCCGCAACTTCCTGCTGAAGAAGCACCAAGTGATCCCCCGACATGCGGCGGTATTGAGGTGGCATGGCTGGGGGGGGTGGTCTCGAAGGGGAGGGAGTAGCCCCTTCGGACAATGTCCAAGACCCACCTGTCCGATGTGATGGTACGCCAGTGGGGAAGGTGATGGCGGACCCTGCCCCCCACTGGCGTGCTGTGGACCTGAAAGGATGGACTAGAAGGGCTTGGAGGCCGCGGACGGGGCGGACGTGGTGGCCTGACCCACACACTGGTTACCCGACCCGCCTCGGCGGGAGCCACGTCCTCGGCCACGTGAAGGCGCTTGCTGCGTGGGCCGGTGGCTGGGCAATGGACGTGACTGGGCGCCCCTTCCGTGGCCACGAAAGGAGCGAAAAGCAGACGGCTGCGGAGGGCCCGAGGCGGAGAGGCCCAAGGACTTGGCCGTAGCCCGCAAGTCCTTAAAGCGCTCCAGCGCGCTGTCTGCCTTATTGCCAAAAAGGCGGATACCATCGAAGGGCATGTCCATAAGGGTGTTTTGGACATCGCCCGAAAAACCAGTGGTCCTCAGCCAGGCGTGACGGCGCCACTGTCGTTGCAAGCGATCTACCCAGCGAGTCAGCGGTGTCTAGGCCACATCGTATTGTGAACTTCGCGCGTCTCTCCCGTCTGCAATAACACGGGTGAGTAGTGTATGGACCTCCTCAGGACACTTAGGCAGCACTTGCGCCACCGAATCCCACATAGAGTGGGAATAACGGCCCAAAAGGCAAGCGTTGTTCACGGACCGCAAGCCAGCACTGGAGGAAGAAATCATCTTCTTCCCAAATTGCTCCAGTTTTTTGGATTCCCTGTCCGGCGGAGCCGTAGGGAAGGTGCTCTGAGAGGTAGAGGCTTGGACACCCAAGCTCTCGGGGGTGGGGTGTTGGGAGAGGAACAAGGGGTCGCACAGGGCCGGGCGATGGCGTCGGGCTACGTTCCTGTCCACAGGAGCCCCTGTGGTGGGCCTGGACCAGGTGCCCAAAAGAACGTCAGAAAGTGCGTCGTTGAACGGCAGCAGTGGCTCCGGATAGGTAGCCGCCGGCTGAAGCACTTCCGTCAGGAGGTTAGTCCTGACAGCCACTGTAGGGAACTCGAGGCGCAAGGCCGCGGCCGCCCTATGCAACACCGTTGCATAACTTGCTCCCTCCTCCGTAGCCACGGAAGGAGGAGACAGCATGCCAAGGTCTGGAGAGGTGTCCAGGCCACTGGCATCACCCAGTTCCTCTGCCCAGTCCTGATAAGGCTCACACTGAGCTGTGAGAGGGTCTTCCGACCCCTCCCAGTCCTCCTCGTCCTCCAATACAGGTGAAAAGTATGGAGGGCGGACATGAGGAAAGAAGAGTCCCATCGGCGTCGGCCGACGCCGATCCGGCTCCGTGTCTGGGGAGAACCTGGGGACGGCGTCGCCCGGGACGTCAGACGGCGCCGTGATTGGTACCGGAGTGGTCGGCGGCGGTGGAGGTGTCGTTAGGTCAAACGGCGTCGACCGGGATCTAGGCCTGGATCCGAGGGGGTCCTGCGGCGCCGGGGCCGGAGCCGCCGGAGACACCGGGGCCGGAGCCGCCGGTGGTGCCGAGGGAGGATCCCCACTGGGGCCCGCGGGGCCCGAAGGCGCACCGGGGTTACCCTTAGGCCCGAAGATGTGAGCCATGGCCGACAAGAAGTTTTGGATGTCGGCCGGAGTCGACGTCGGACCCGGAACAGGCGGGTAGTCCGGCATCGGCTGTTCGGGTACCCCCGGAGCCGCTGGGGCGGTACCAACAGGACCCTCGGCCGAGTCGTGAGACCGGCGAGGGGAGGTCTTAGAGCGACGCTTCTTAGACCTCTTGTGCTTCGCCTTACCTGAAGCCGAAGACTTCGACCCCGACGAATGACGACGGCTCCGCGACCGGCCCCTCGACCTCGACCTCGAGCGGCGCGGAGCCGAGTGCCGGGCCTCGAGAAGCTTTCGAGACCGCTCTCGCAAAGCCTTCGGGGCGAGGGACCGACACTCGGGGCACGACGTGGGGTCGTGGCCGCGCCCCAGGCAGAAGAGACACTCTCGGTGCGGGTCCGTAATCGACATCATGCGATTACAGACCTCGCATGGCTTGAAGCCAGGCATCCCTACTGACACCGTTGGAGTCGAAGCGACTCGAAAACTGGGACAAAAAGTCTCAAAAAAGATTCAGTCAAAAAATGACTGGGGCACTGCTCAATCCGGATCTGCGCTTACTGGCGCGGAAAAAGAAAGAACTGACGCCAGCGCGCATGGACGGCGTCTAAGTATTGGCCGCGACGTCATCCCGGCGATCACAACGCCGATGACGGACGCGGAGCCGCACGACGCCGCCTACCGACGCGCAGGGGTACTGCTACGCAAAAACTTTCCGGATCCAGCCTGACGCCTGGGGATATTCTAAGGTAAGGAATCTGTCACTAACGTGTCTCTTTCAGATATTAATCATAAGGCCAAATACAAAGTAGCAACAGTTCAAATAACACAGTGACATTATGAAGAAACAGAGTGTCCTTGAAAATCTTAACATACCTTATTGAGCAGGGGCTGAAGTTTAGTTAATGCAATCACTGTGGCTTCTATTAAGACTTGACTGTTATAATTGTCAGGTCCCTTCAGGCAGCTTTCTAGTCCCTATATTAGGAAATAAATATTTTGCAAAGTTATTCCATTATAAAGCCCCACACATGATAAAACCATTATAAAAGCGACGACAACAAATGTTCTAAATGAGGCAACTATGGCTGCAATGTACTGGATCTGATACAAAGCGAAAAGGCAAGAGATGCTAGAAGATTTGAAAGTCAACCATTTCCTGAGACTCTGCATGTGCGTATCTTTATATTCAGATGTGTGTATATACACACGCTGAGCAAGAGAATACATTATGGGAACTGTGTAGGATGGGCCTATATTGCTATTCAGGGGTTCTGGTGACATTTACAAACCACCTGAACCACAAGAGTGCAATATAGGACCATATTACACATCGCTCATTATGTATTTTTATATTACTTGATCTATTCAATGATTTTAATGGTCTTTAAAAAGATTTAGAGCATTTGAGTGTAATCCATTAAGTATGACCTGCAGATATGTGTGGCAATGTTTTGAGAAATGTCTTTTTCTGTTGGGGATAATGTGCTAATATTATCCCCAAAATGTGTTTTATGCAACAATGTGTATTGTAAATAAATGCTTATCTATTGTAGTGCATTGACATAAAGATTAAGTTTAACAAGACATATACAAAGGAAGAAAATAAAGAGACCCTAAGAAAAAAATACGAACAGCCTCTGGCTCCCAGTTGTGATAAAGACTCCCATGTATATACTCTCATGAAGTCTCCTCACATCAAGAACCTTAACTGGTGTCTACTGTGTGCTATTATCTTAAAAAGTAGATTACTCGGTTGAGGTTGTGGGTAACTACAGGATCGGACTGTTAAAGTTCACTCGTCTTGCACAATCCAGCAATATAGTAGATGTCTGACGGCTGGCTTGTAAATTAGTGTTTATCTCAATCAGCACATGTCCCATTTGTGGTAGTATTGCATTCAACAGTTAAGGGGTAGACGAAAATCCATTAGCAACCGAAATGGAGCAAAGGGTGCACAGGTTCGGGTGCAAGAACCGGCCCTGCTGCTACGACAGAAGATCCCCCCCGAAGGAGAAAAACGATTGGAGGACAGATACTCAAGTATAGGAGTTAGGGGTACCAAATCCAATCAGGGGCCACAAGAATGACTTGGGCCCAGTCATTCCTGATCTTCTTGAGAACTCTGGGCAGAAGGTGGGTGCCGGCGGCTTTGGGATCGGCATCAGGGATGGTCAAGATGGCACGACCGGTGCCAATCCAGATCCATCTGTGGATCACTGGGGCCTGACTGGCGTCAGACCCACCAACATGGATCCAGTAGGGGCCCCTCCCGAACCCAAAACAGCACCGGAGGGAACAGGCTGCCCAGATATGAGGTGCACTACCGCATGGTTTGCTCAGGCTCCCGGAGAGCCGGGGAGGCGCTTAGCCGAACCAGGAGCTGGCTCAACTGCAGAGCCATGTCTCACTTGTAAACGCTTCCTCGTTGGACAACGGGTGACATGAAGTTGAAGCATGCTACGAAGACGTCTTGTGGAACTTTGACTTACCCGAATGGTGCGACGAATACCTTGGGCTCTGCGACAGTTCCCTGAACCTTCCTCTCGACTGGGACCTCCATTGTCATGGTGTCACACGTCGATTCTCCATAAGCTAGAGGGACCACTCCTTGAAGGCCTTCTGGTGCATGGAGCAGCAGTCGGGGCAGGCCTTGGGGTTGTGGTCCCACTTGAGGAACCAGAGACAAACAAGGTGTGGGTCCAGCACCGACATCTGTCAGTGACATGCGCCGCAGGGCTTGAAGCCTGCCTTTTATAATGACATTCCTGCCACACCAAGGAAGTAAACCTCAAATAGACTTCGACAAAACGTCAAAAAAACCAAGTAAAAAATTACTACGGGGTAGCTCTTCCCAGATCTGCGCTGGCTAGCGCGGAAAGAAAAGAACTGACGCCAGCGTGCATGGGTGGCGCCTATATAGGCACCGTGCATGTCACTCTGGCGTGGACGACGCCATGCAGAGCCGAATGACGCCACCTATTGGCGCACAGGGGTACTGCTCACAAAAAGTTACAGATCCAGTCTGATGCCTGGGGATAATTCTAAGGTAAATAATCTGCAGCTAGAAGTCTCTGGAAGATTTCCTCTTAGTCATGCATGTCTGGTAACATTGCTTCTTATTCTATCCCAAACTCTTCTTGTGGGATAGGCTGGCCGAGAAATACCAAACATAAGACATCTGTCCTTTTAATGACAACTCTTTCTACCCTAGCAGAGGTCAACTTGACTGTGTAATATTAAGCCTGCAAGTAGCTGGCATATTGAACATTGTCCCTCTAAAATACATTTGCATTTACCCAAAGATTGTATCCATGTTATATCTTTGGAAACCCCGACATGATCACCTTTGGTTGATTGACCACTAGCTAATACAGAAAGTATTTTACACATGCATTAACCAAGTTAGTCCCTAGCAGACTGTCCTCGTTCTCTTCCTCTAAATTTGCTGCCTACTGAGAATGAGATTCTGTCCCCAACACAGTTTCTATCATGGAACATAGCAGGTTTGTGAGGAAAGGTTTTAGATCTCAAATGGGGCTCCTTCACTGTTCAATTTGATATGCTTTTCCAGCAGGAGACTTGGGCATTAGAACCTTTATTTGGATCTGCATATACGAATTATAGCATTGAGGGTTTATCAACTAATGCAGGCTGCCCCTCTGGTGGCGTATTAATCTGGGTCAGGAACTCCTTAAATTTAGTTATTAAAATACTGGCAATCAATAGCCCAGATATCATAGGGTTGACCATCAGTGGAGACAATGACACAACTATAAATTTGTTCAAAGTTTGTAATCGCTCAGTGCCAAAAAAAAAAAAGAATCTCCAACTTTATGTATATTTATGCATTACTTAACTGACAGATCTGTTAAATTCCCTCTTTAGATTGCCGGTGGTTTTAATGTCACATTTGAACTAATAGCTGGCATTGATACTGTTTTTGATCTCGAACATGAGGCCAGGGGCGTAGAGAAGCTGGATGTTGACCCGTTACAATCTTGGTCCACTTCCGCTATGCAACTATTATCACTTACGCTAACTCAAGGCTTGCGTGCCTGCAAAGGTAGAACTAATCCGATAGGCACCGTGCATATACCTTTTCTAGAGGTGGCTGCCTTAGAAGTGTTTACATCTTAATGGACATTTTAGTATGGCATGCTGTGGCAGACTTTGAAGTACTGCATAGGTCTGACAGTAATGATAATGCACTGACTTTATCCTTGAGGGATAATTTCTTCGTAGGTATTGGTGACACTCACACATTTTCTGGAGTAGCTTTGTCACTAGGTAATAATAGAAAATCTGTTAAATTGTCCAATTTGTCTGCTAAACCGAACAGCTCTTACAAATTTATAACCACTTAATTTAAATTGTTGGTCTGTATGACAACTGTCCGCCAAATGAGCTCCCTGTAATGGATCTCCACACTGCTTTATTTAGGGCCCTGCAACAGGTAGTTTAACATTCCCAATTCGCACGCACTCCAGCCTACACAATGGTTCAAAAGAGTGTAGCAAGGCAAAAAGTATATTAAGCAAGGCCATAAAATATGGCAGCCACGAGGTGATTAGGGCCGCCAGATCCCAGTATAAGCATACTGTGGCATTTGGTGTGCCAGGTTTGTCGATTGTTATTCCCTTCTCCCTTTTGCAGTCGAAATAGGTTGCTTCATTGCATGCATATGATGATTGCATTAATGATTCACACACGCTTTCACTGCTTTTGTCATGCTGGAACAATGCCTTTTTCCATGTCAAAAAAACAAAAATATATTTCAAAGGAAAAAAAGCTTATTGTGGCACTGTCTAAACAAAACTGGATCAACGCCAACTGGCTTGATCTAGTTGAAGCCTCTAGATGTAGAGAATCGAACGGCATTCTGGCAGATTATAGCTCAAGGAAGCCCAACCAACATCGGTCTCCTAGAGGTTTTTATCCAGCACTCCCAGTGAGTAAATCACTTTACAGAACTGTACTCACCAAAAAGTTCAGTTTCATACATTAAGCATATACAGGTCAAACATCCGGTATTCCGAGAATGTCCCTATTTTGACTGACAATTGTCCAGCGGGACAGCATTTTCTATATTTTTCCTAAAATGATGCTAATAGGGTTATTCAATGCTTGCAGATGGGGAAAGCTCCTGGCCCCAATATGATCCCTGGGGATCTTTTTTGTTCTGAACCTGCTGTGTGGTGCCCCTATATTAATCTATTGTTCAATGGAATTATGGCAGGCAAAAGGATCCCAAATTCTTGGCGTGGTGCCGTAATACCACCGCTTTTTAAAAAATTGAACAGTTCTACCATAGGTAACTATCAGCCTATTAGCTTGATAAATTTCAGAAAGTATTTTGCCACCAGATCTTAGAAAAATTGCAAAACTGGATGACAGCATCCCAGATCCTTGCCCCACTCCAGGCTGGTTTCCACTCAAAGGTTAGTACGATAATCAGATATTTTACTTCCAACTAATTTTGTGGAAGTATCTAAGGCTTAGCAAGGATCACTTGTATATGGCCTTTGTGGACCTAAGAACTGCATTTGACTTAGTCCCCAGGCAACGCCTGTGGTTTACCTTAAAGTCCATGGGTGTCAACTCTACCCTGTTAGGAATTTACATCAGACGTCACAAGGATAACTTAGCCCAGGTGAGGTGGGGGGCTGGGGGCAAGCTCACACACTGCATACCTGTTAAGCATGGGGTGCGGCAAGGCTGTGTTCTGGCCCCCACCCCGATTGAGATAGATATATCTATATCTATATATACACACATATATATATATACACACTGAAAAAACCATAGGTTTTAGGGACAGTTATAGTTAGTTGGACATTGCACTCGTACAAAACCCGTGAAATTCCCCGTTATAGTTAGTTCAGCTAACTATAACTCGCGCCCCACAATTCACTGCTGATGACGTCACATATTACATCACTCATGACATGGTCAGTGACATTACTGATGACATCACTGATGACATCTCAAATGACATCACTGATGACAACATCTAGTGACTGTTTCTGTAAAGTTTAAATATTTTTAATGTATATAGGGAAAGGCGTATTGAAGAATGAGTGGGTGTATAAGTGTCTGTATGGATGATTTAGTAGGTGCGTGACTAACTGTATAAGTGAGTGATTAAACGTATCTTACTGAATGCATGGGTTAGTGACTAAACTGGGTGAATGTCTGTATCCGTCTGTCTGTTGCTGTGTAAGTGGCTGCATGGGTTTGTGAATAGCTACATGAGTGTCTATATGAGTTATTGATTGGTTGTCTGAGTATCTGTATGGGTGCCTGAGTGTTTGTGTGGGTGGGGTGTGTGCGACTCTGTACATAGATGTGTGAGTGGGTGATTCACTGGGTGCATGATTTGAAGAGTGCGTCTGTGATGGACTGCTTGGGTGGGTGAGTTTGTGTATGGGTGTGCTAGTGAGTGAATGTATATCTCAGTGGTACATGTGCGAGTAACTACATGTGTAAAAGGCAGTATATATGTGTTAGAGTATTTAAAAGGCTATAAGTGAGAGTGTGTGATTGTGAGAGTGGCTGTATGGATGCGTGTGTGCTTGTATCAGTTATTGTATAAGAGCGTAAGAATGTGCTAGTATTTGTATGAGTAAGTGAGCTGGTGTGTGTATAACTGTATAGGTGAGTAAATGGGTGTGTGATTAATTTTTTGCATTACTGACTAGGTGTGTGAGTACCTCTATGGATGAGTGGCGGTGTGTGAGTGTTTATATAGGTGTATGAGTGCATATGATAGTCCAGTACTGAGTGACTGTAAGTATGAGTGAGTGTACGGGTGAGTGAGTGGATGTGTGTGTAGACCTAAGAATCAGTGAGTGGGTATGTAGTTTTTGGTGTTGGAGTGTCTATGGTTTTGAGAATGGCAGTCTGTAAATAAGAGTGGGTGTATCAAAAGTTATATTAGGGTGTGAGAAGATGCATGAAATTATCACATGGATGATGTCATCAGTGATGTCATCCGTGATGTCACTGACCATGTCATGAGTGATGTAATATGTGACGTCATCAGCAGTGAATTTCGGGGGCGCGAGTTATAGTTAGCTGAACTAACTATAACGGGGGAACTTCACGGGTTTTGTACGAGTGCAATGTCCAACTAACTATAACTGTCCCTAAAACCTATGGTTTTTTCAGTGAATTTCAAAGGTTTTTAAATGCTAATTCCTAACTATAACTGTCCCTAAAACCTATGGTTTTTTCAGTGAATTTCAAAGGTTTTGTAAATGCTAATTCCTAACTATAACATGTCTGAAACCTATGTTTTTTTTCCAGTGAATTTCAAAGGTTTTGTAAATGACAATTTTTAAATGTATTAATTGTTATATTTATTTTTGGATACTGATTTACTACATTTTTTTAAACTATTTATTTTTACATATTTTATTTTTAAATTACATTGTAATTACATTATACATTACATTACAAAATATACTTTCTCTGAATGAATTACTTTAGTTTAAATACTTTGCAAATAGGCAATAGACTTTTAAGTACAGTAGTTACAGTTGTTGCAATGGGCAACACAATTTCAAACACAATGCAACATTGAGCTCAATGTGAATTTCTAGTTAAATGCAATTAGTTACTTTATGGATTACTTTTCTAACCACAGGACTGGATCCTAGATTCAGTCCTGGGACATCTCCTGTAAACAGTTGAGTAAAAGCGTTTTGGTTACAGTAGTGATTTTTAAGGAATATTATTGTATTTTGAAAGTTGACACTTAGAAACTTTTTCACATAGAATCACCAATGTTATCCTATGGGAGGAAATTCACTTAGCAGGTAAGTAGTGTTATCGTTACTTTTTCTTACTCAGTGTTGGATCCTGGATCCAGCACTGGTGCATCTCCTGTAAACAGTTGAAAGAATGCGTTTAAGTCATACAGGCGATTTTTAAGGAATATTTGTAGTTTGAAAAAATCGACACTTTGAAACTTTTCTGCTGAAAACCAGACAATGGATTCCTATGGAAGGAAATATAAGTTACTGGTAAGTACGGTTAGAATTACTTTTCAGGGTCAGTGCTGGGCGAAAAGATGCAGCACTGGGTTCTCTCCTGATAACAGGTGAGTAAATTGGAATTCGTAGTTCGGTTGATTTTAGAGGAATATTATAAAGTTCCAAAACTCCACACTTAGAAGAATTTCCAAGTGAAACCAGTCAATGTTAGCCTATGGAAGGAAATTCAAGTTACTGGTAAGTACGGTTAAAATTACTTTTCAGGATTAGTACTGGGCTGAAAGATGCAGCACTGACGTCTCTCCTGATAACAGGTGAGTAAATCGGAATTCGTATTTCGGCTGATTTTAGAGGAATATTATAAAGTTCCAAAACTGCGCACACAGAAGAATTTCCAAGTGAAACCAGTCAATGTTAGCCTATGGAAGGAAATTCAAGTTACTGGTAAGTACGGTTAGAATTACTTTTCAGGATCAGTACTGGGCTGAAAGATGCAGCACTGAGGTCTCTCCTGATAACAGGTGAGTAAATCGGAATTCAGTATTTCGGCTGATTTTAGAGGAATATTTGTATGTTTCAAAAATCGACACTTAGAAACTTTTTCAGCAAAAAGCAGGCAATGATATCCTATGGAAGGAAATTCAAGTTACTGGTAAGTACGGTTAAAATTACTTTTCAGGATCAGTACTGGGCTGAAAGATGCAGCACTGAGGTCTCTCCTGATAACAGGTGAGTAAATCGGAATTCGTATTTCGGCTGATTTTATAGGAATATTATAAAGTTCCAAAACTCCACACTTAGAAGAATTTCCAAGTGAAACCAGTCAATGATATCCTATGGAAGGAAATTCAAGTTACTGGTAAGTACGGTTAAAATTACTTTTCAGGATCAGTACTGGGCTCAAAGGTGCAGCACTGAGGTCTCTCCTGATAACAGGTGAGTAAATCGGAATTCGTAGTTCGGCTGATTTTAGAGGAATATTTGCACAATGGTGAAGGAAGGGGTGGGGCCTGAGGTGACATGTCTGCAAACACACCCAGTGGCACGTTTTAAGTTGGAGAATTAATTCCTCCTCAATCCCGAGGGTCCCTAGGGGCCAACTAGCCCACCAGATACCTCCAGTATGCACCAGAGAGCTGCGTTGCAAAGAGGTGTTCAGAGGCCACGCCCCTTTTTACAACACTCTGCAACGCAGCTCCGTGGCGTTTACTGGAGG
Source organism: Calotriton arnoldi (assembly GCA_963921515.1). Taxonomy (NCBI): domain Eukaryota; kingdom Metazoa; phylum Chordata; class Amphibia; order Caudata; family Salamandridae; genus Calotriton; species Calotriton arnoldi. The sequence goes on from CAWUFW010022969.1 coordinate 76,583, forward strand.
TACCTGGTGGGCTAGTTGGCCCACAGGGACCCTCAGGATTGAAGGGATTTAATTCCCCATCTTAAAACGCGCCACGGGGCCTGTTTGCACACATGTCACCTGAAGCCCCGCCCCTCCTTCACCACTGTGCAAACGCGCCCCGTGGCGCGTTTTAAGTTGGGGGATTAAGTCCCCTTCAATCCTGAGGGTCCCTGGGGGCCAACGCACAAGTTACTAACTTGTGTAACGATATATCTGTAAGAGACAGTAGTTAGTGACAGATTCCTTACCTTAGAATATCCCCAGGCGTCAGGCTGGATCCGGAAAGTTTTTGCGTAGCAGTACCCTTGCGCGTCGGTAGGCGGCGTCGTGCGGCTCCGCGTCCGTCGTCGGTGTCGTGATCGCCGGGATGACGTCGCGGGCAGTACTTAGGCGCCGCCCCTGCGCGGTGACGTCAGTTCTGTACACGACTTTCCGCGCCAGGAACGCTGGACGCGTAGTAGTGGAGCTCCGCCCATCGGGCACACGGCTCTGGCCGAAATATCCGGCTGAAATTGGAAACTGGTGGTCGCGGCGACGTGGGCTGCTCCTGTGACTGCCCTGGTGCCTCGGTGGCAACGGTGGCAGCCTGGGCGACGGTGGCGGGCGCCGCAGCGGCGCCCGGCCCGAGAGGCCGCCGGTGCGGCCCAAGTGGCGCCACGCGACGACGCGAGAGTCAGGATCAGCCCCGCTCAGTCCTGATCGGTTGTGGGGTGGAGGTGTGTAGTCAAGAGCATTGCTCGCACAGTGTTGACCTCGGCACACGCTGATCTTCTGCGGAGGGGTCTGGCGGAGCCCGGGGTTTCACGCCCACGGAGCGGCGGTGGGAGAGAGGTACGCACCCCGGAGGGCCTGGCGAGACCGGGACCGGCTCCACCTGATTGGCTCGCCCGCAACCAGTTGGAGACACTGCGGGGCCAAAATCGGCATCCGACGATCAGGGGGCTGAGAAGGCTGGGAGCCGGTGTAACGAATGGCCCGTCCTCCAGCCGCGAGGTGAGGTGCGGTGCTGGGACTGCGGTCTTGTATGGGACCTGCTGTGGGAGTGGCACCGGAGAGGTCCCGATCGCCTGCAGGCATCTTGGTCTGGGTGGCTCTGAGGGGATTACTCCTCCCTGGATCTTGCAGGCTGCACACAGCTTACACCTGACACACTGCCTGGGCTGGAACTGTGCTGGAGTCTGTCAGGTGCCCTGCCTGCGTACAGAGCTACCCAGGTGGGGAATGGTGGCACCTACTGTGGCAGCGAGACTCCAAAGAGGACCTGTTGCTGGAGCCGGGCCGGCGGCGGTGGGGCTGAAGGTAGATGGCGGTCGGGATTGTGGCGGCTGGTGTTCCCAAGGGCACTGTGGTCCTTGCGGTAGGACGACATAGATTTGTGATCAAGGAATTTGCCTGGCCTCATGGTGAGGCAGAGGCGCCGGCCCGGTGACCCGTCTCTTTAACTGATAGTTGACCTCTTCCCAGTGATGGAGAATTGAGACCCCCGGCCCAAGTGAAGTAGCCTGGGACAAGACTGTGGCTCGGGCGCACGGCGTAGCGAGGGGTTAGCCTGAATGCCGGTTCGCTAATACTGTTGGGTGTAATCTGGAGAGCCGCGGACTTCACGTTTATCCACACACGGCTTCCACGCTGCACCACGCTGCCTGGGCAAAATTGTCACATCTGTGGGCTCCTTAGTGGAAGCCACCGCACAGGGTTTGTCGCCCGCCATACAGCCCAGCCTCATGCTAGCACGCTACAGTTGCTCAAGTGAGGGGTCCACGGCTTTTCTAAAGCCACCACTGCTCATTAGCCATCACCCATGTCGCGCGGCAATGGACGAAGACTCAAAATCGGGGGCGCGAAGTGCTCTCACCCGCGGACTCGGGCGCACGTAGACAAGATGGCAGGAGCTGAACACAGGACCCAGTGACGCACAGGTTGGATGCGGTGCTGGCAGCTGCTGAAAAGTTGGGAGAGATTGCAACCAACCGCACTCTCCTTGGGGAAGGCAAGAGGAGACAAGGTGGCACTAGACCTCACGTTATTACATGCAGACCATCTAGCCCCCTCGGCAGACCTCCACAAGGCCGGCTACGGGGAGGGAGATGTTGTAGAGGTTTCGCCGCGAGCAACCACGGCTGAGAAACATATCCGGGACTTATTGAACGAGTGGAGTTCTTTGGAAGACAGAGCAGAGGATTTTCTGGGCGCAGCCCGCCGGCACAATGCATACAGCAGCAGGGTCTGCCGGAAGGAACGGAGGGAGGGCCAGGGCATGTGGCGTGAAGACTGATCCGGTCAATGGTTCCTGGCGAGTATTCTGTCTCCAGTGGTTCGTTGCTGAAAGAGCTGATAGGAGTGCCTGCCAAGCCTCCACCTCCGGGCTCTAATCCAAAGGGGCCGCTTTACACACGCTTTACTGAACTACAGGGATCGGGATGCCACTCCAAGAGACTCTGGCTGCAGGACCTTCAAGCAGATTAAACCATGTGTTATGATTTTCCCCTAATTACACGCTCCAAGTTCAGAAGCAGAGGCACTCATATTCCTGGCGGTGAAAAGGCTGGCTCACATAATGTGATCTTTAAATACTCCCTGCTGTTTCCGGCGAAAACTGAGAGAGTCACAATGGCAGGACACTTCTTCACTACCCCAGACAGCGCTTGCAGAATGGGTAGAATCCTACAAATTTCACACCATCGTGACGAGGGAGGCGCCCGGGGCCGCACCACGGCGCCGCAGGGTGGTGTGGGCGAAGGAAATTCGAGTCGCCGGGCTGCCTCAGGCTTCTGGCCCTGCACCGGAATTAATCTATGGTCAGCTTGGCAGTACAGGTGGCGAACACTAGGAACATCGACAGGCCGATTCAGGCCGGACTGCCGGGGCCTCACACAGCCACGAGGAACTTTCGGATGGACTCCTGGCTCTCAGGACTTCTCTGCACGCTGCATGTTACTCCACAGACCTCTGAAAATATCGTTGAACATTCGTTTGTATTAATTTTTCCTCCATTTATGTGGATATATAGTGAGCCTCAGCCGACATGCAAGGGAGTATATAAATGACACTAAGTACTGTTGGAGGCATTGGGTGGTTAGTATTGGAGGAGTCATGTCAATGTTGGTAATCCGTGCGGTGTCTCTGGTCGCTGCCCTCCTCCATCTGTTCCTACAAGTATGGAATATTATATATAGTGAAACAGGCAGCGTCTCAGTTGAATGATCGGTTGTGAGCAGAGTGTAGCCGCAATTGGCGGTTCTACTTTATTTGTTTTTAATTGTTTGCTGTGCAATAATAGCCTCTGACGCAGTGTGCCATTGCATCATAAGTTTAGCTGACTGCCAGTTGCAGACTCGCTTCTATGGGAATTTTAGTGTGTTGTTTATTTATTAATATTTTTTATGCCATCTTTATATCAACATATGAGTGTTGAGAATGGATTTGTACGAGGTGGTGTTCCGGGATGAACTATGTCCTTCATGCTCTGCTGTCTCGCTGGTCACGGGCCAGTCGCATTCAGATATATGCTGTTTATGGCTCCTGTTAGGATAGGCACATGGAATGTGCGAGCAGCAGAGCAGCCCAGCGCGCCGCTTATCTTATATTCCTATCTTAAGCGACATCACTATTACCAAATAGCACTTCTTCAGGAACATTTGGCCATGAAATAAGCGCCTGCAGGCGCTGAGAGGGCAACTATATGCAACAGGGTATTTGTCCTATGCACTGGGCCTAGGTGTGGTGAGGCCCGGGACCCCATTTAAGGTGGTGGACGTGGATAGTGGACGGAGGGCAGGTATGTTTTTTTGGTAAGGGGGACATTGGATGGCAAACCGACAGGCTGGCATCCCTTATGCGCCCAATGTCGAGCAAGCTGCTTTTTAGACCAGCTGTCGAGAAGTTATCCGATGGCATGATATTCCTATGGCTGGGTGGGATTATAACTGTGTCCTAGACATCTCTAGATCGGTCCTTTCCCTTACCGGGCATCACCACACACGCGGCAGCGAAAGCATTGACACACTGGGCTGCGCAGTGGCATTTCACAGACAAAGGCGGGCGACATAGGAATCCACTAGATAGGGTATACTCCTATTACTCTGGGGCCCATCGACTGTATGTGCGCTAGACCGATTTATGGTGTCGGATCTTAATTCTGCCCTGCGTTGCAGATGCGCTATATATGGGACGACACATTCTGATCAAGAACCCACATGTCTGTAGAGCTTCAATGGGAAGTGAACTGCCGCCGATTCGATATGGCGCTTCAACCGGATGTACTGCTTGAGCGCCATTTCGACTCGCTGTTACCGCTGTAGCACAATACTGGAAGACAATGAGGGAACGCCACTTCGGGCGCAGGAGCTGGATGCCCTGGCAGAGGACTGTGACATTGTTTGGGACGCAAGGGAATGCGCAGTAGGCACCGGTGCATTTACCAGTTTAGAACAGAGACTAGCTGTGCTTTAACAGCTGCCAACGGAGCTCAGGAACCGCTGGAAAGCCATAGGGAGGAACATCACGCAGCGGTTGGTGAACGGTTGCGCTGCCTCACTATGTTGCACACACTCCGGCGAGAACGCATCACATGGGGCTGCGATAGAGCGGGCAGGTGGGCTGGCCACGTGCCTATCCGCCAACGAAATGCTTACGCCATAGCACGTGAAATCAGCCACTGGAGATACGTGACACCCAGCGGAGCATACATGGTGCAACACACTATTTGCACCTGCATGCCTGTAGAAGGCGGGCAGCCTTCGAATCAGTGGGATTACTTGGGTGATATAGCTTTGCCACAGCTCACCTGCACCCAAAGGGCGAACAAATGTTACCCTAGCCCTGAGGAATCCGAGACAGCTTCTGTCTAACGGAAATCGCTTAGTCCGGATTTCTTGCTCACTCTGCCTGGCTCTACAAAGCATAGCTCCACATACCTTGATACGCAATTATTGAATGTACACGAGGCGGCACTGGCGACGCTGCCCTCTCCACCACGGTCAAAATGAAGCCCCTGCTGGTATCCCTCCTCAAGCCTGATAAAAACCCGGAGCTGCTGGGTTTTATCGGGAACGCTTGGCGCCCTCAACACGGAGTCAGGCAAGATACGTATCCTCACGGCCAGGCGTCTTTCTACCATTAGTGTCTGGACGATGCAGCACCCCGATCAAAATGGCTTTGTCCCCGCGCGATGCACCTCCCTTAATATACGGAGGCTATTCAGAGTACAAACAACATGCAACACATAGTTGGCTGCCACACCAGCGTCTGGTACTAGATCTGGAAAAAGCCTTCATCTCCATATTGGGAACAGCTCTTACCCGGCAGCTGTGTTGGAAAAAGTATGACTTTGGGGGATCAATATTTACGCATGGTTAGTTTACTGTATCGGCGACTCACGGTCCGGTCCCGCACCGGTAATCTGAGCTTCACTGCATTAGTGAAACGAGGGACGCGCCTCAGGTTGCCCACTGTCCCCAAGTGTTGTTCTCTCTCGCCATGGAGCCTTCTGGAGTGTGGCTGCTCAGGCCAGACATGGTGAGCACTGGGGTATACGACAGATGGGCCACATGCCGGCTTCCTGTATGGGCGCATTTGTTGTTGTATCTCCAGATATCACGCGATCCTCGGAACCATTGCAGGGATACTTGTGGGCATTTGAAGAGAAATCAGACTGCGGGTCAATTGGGCCAAGGTCAGGGATATACTCCTTACGCCGGGCGTAGTGGAGGAAGATGTCACTTTGAACGATCACCCTCCCGCGTGGTATCCCACCACTTTCAGGTATCTTGTGAATTTTTATATATCGGCCACCTGATGATTTATTTGACGGAAATTTGCGCGGCTATTTCCCGCCATACTGCGCCCAGTGCAATTTTGGAAACGCCTCCCACTAAATGTGCCGAGTCGGGGTATAGCTCTTGTTGAAAATGATTGTACCTAAATTGCTCTTATTATTTTTCCAATCTCCTCTTTATGTCCAGCCTAAGATCTTTCAGATGGAACGCTTGTTCCGTGATCTCATATGGAATAAAGTGGCAGGCCACGGGTAGCGCTTTATGGAAGATGTATGTCTTCCCATCAAGGTGGGTTAGCCGTCTCTAATATGGAGTTGTATTATTTAGCTGCACAACTACAGTGGGTGACGAAATGGTTAGACTAGACATCTGAGGATGGCGGGCAACGCTTGCACAGCCCTGGACATATTCTCAAATATGTCATTTATATCATCCCATTGCTAAATCCCCGCTGCCAAAGCAATTATATATTTAGCCTGGCCCCATAAATGCTACAAAAGAGGTTTATATCTTACCCGCATGATTTGACACCTTATGCCCGATCCTGCTTATTATTGGGGGACCCCGCGAGAAGTGCTTGGGCATCGCTAGAGGCAGGCAGGGTCGACCTGGCATGAGGCAGTGATTTCGACGTTTAATTCCTAGTATTTGTATAGGACGGGGCACTGCTTACATTTGGTATTGGTCGGCGAGTCCGGGTTGGTCGTGGCAGGCCAATTCCTACTGGCATACTTCTTTGAAGGCTCTTGTCATCGGTTTGGGTGATCTAACGACTGAACCGCCGAATGACCTTGGTGCTGCAATACCTGCATGTTATGGGGGCTGGATCGCATGTAGCACACTGCTGGTGGAGTGGCGCTGCTCGCGCACACATTGAAACCGATGCAGCGACCAGGGAACGATGGGAGACAGACAGGGTCGCCCTGACCTGAGAGAGGGAGCTGGGGGCTGCGCCTATCAGGAGCTAGAAATATACCAAGAAACGCCAGATTTAGGATTATACAAACATGGTATTATACACAGAGCATACCTTTCACCGGATGTGATAACCAGGTATTTTAACACCGCCACTGCGGCATGCGCACGCTGTCAACAACTTGGCGCGACCAAGCTTCCACATGCTAGGCCTGTGCATCTCTTCAGCAGGTCGGGCAGGAAGTCGCCACGGCACTGAACTCCTGTACGACTCATGCAGCTGTCACTGTCATGGGAGTCCTGTCTCTAGGGCTCTGGTGCCAGATCCAAAAAAAAAATAAAGCTTGTCTCGAGACTCGTGATTTAAGCTGAATACTGCAAAAGCGCCTTTATAACTAAAAACTGGAAGAACGCGAATCTCCCAGTAGTGCCCAATTCCGGCAGCCATCCCTTCCTTTTGACATGGGCACAATGAAAGCACGGTGTTTGCACAGGGAGAGAACGCAGTGGCTCCAGAATTCCTATTGCGCAAGATTGGGGATGCACTTTCATTACACACGGGCCAATATTGTCGCCGCTGTAGAGGGTAACTTAGTCACCGTCAGTGATTGCACCATACGCCACCACATCTCCTCTGACTCCGAGCATGGGCTATCCATTTTGACTGTCTGACCGTGACACTGGAGTCCTCTCCTGAATGGGCAATTACGCCAATGTAACTCACTGTCCCATTGAACAGAGTACTAGATTCAACAATATCTTCAAACACCCAGCCAAGAGAGAATGTTTCTGGTATTTATGATGGCAATTTCCTTTTTTTTTTTTTTTTCCCGTTATTTGTTGTTTATATAGTATTAGTTTGGGTTGTGCTATTTTTACAATAAGGATTTGTTGACATTCTCAAGTTCTCAAGCCACACACTGTCACTGGACGAAATGTCATTTCTTTATGTAATAACGCATCATATTCCAGTCCTGAAGCAAAGCATATCTGTGTTGGGAGATATATAGAAAATGTTAATATGTAGCCAATTTATTGAGCTATATTAGTTATGATTAGGACTGATAATAAAGTTAAATTGTGTAATAGAAGCATTACAGAGGATAAGAACACTGAAATTTAGTGCACATTCATAGAGATGCAAGCCAAGTTCTTCGCAAAGGTAAAGACGTCATCACGTGGTGTTTGTTGAAATATAAGATATATTTTGTTCCTTTTTATATTGTATAAAATGTTATTGACACTTGATATATTGTGAATGTCTGTGTGAAATATTCTGTCTGAGATTACAGAATTTTGAAAATGCCAATAAAGAAATTT